>PQXJ01000464.1:0-29245 GCA_004786225.1 Botryotinia narcissicola | reverse complement strand
AATAAAGCTTTTGATTGAAAAATAAATCGAAAGTGAAGTGATACGATCTGTGAACTGACCCCCCTTGAGATTTTCGGCTAATGTCATTTACCCTTTAGTATCTATACTTGCTCCCCTTCTCATTCTAGCTTCTACGCTCGTCTTCCTCCTACAGATATATCCTTCTGTTCACCTTTCCCTCTATTCTAATATTGGAATAATCTCTAAGGCTCTTCAGAGCCCTTATTTTCTTTTATTTATTAAAAATCAATAATAAACGGGTCGTAAAAGTACTGATTCTATCCGTCGCAAATGGAGTGAATGTATCGTCATTGACGACTATATCATTAATATTGTAAAATATTTATCAAAAAATTTATATAAAGATTTATATTGAATTTCTCTTTCTTTCGAATATTAACTTTGCTACCACAGGGCGGCAGGCAGTAAACAGTCTTGACGTCTTTTTTGGTATATGGGAGGAGATGTGTGGGCATGTTGAGATGCATTTTTGGGGGATATCAGGAAGGTATGGATAAGATAGCTAGGCGGAGAAGTCGGAATTTATACGTATGATGAAAGTGGCGAATTGCTAGCTTAGAAGAGTAGCAATAGATGAATCTTCTGCGAAATCGTTCAGATGGTATATCTTAGAAGTCTCGTATACAATGTGTGACAATAGGAGGTTTAGAGAATAGAAAATGCGATACTATATCATTAGAGTTGTATGCAATTATGGTCGAGGAGTGACGAGAACTTTACTTAAAGAATTTATACTCGAGGTGTGATCGGCCTGGTTATTATTTTAAGATATGATCTTATTAAGTGATTCACATCTAAGCTAGCATGAATCTGAGCAACGACTCGTTCAAGTATTATCATATCAGATGGTATAATATAAAAGTCTCAACACAGAATACTAAAATTCAGAAGTTTCTATGACATATCTTGAATACGTGTTTGTCTACAAGCGATCATCTCACCATTCAATGCGCAATCGGTTCAAGCTTCTTTTTGATTCTCTCAAAATGAATAGTGTCTATTGGTAATTATTCATACTCTATCGTCTATTCATAAAACCACCGTATTACTCTAGAAGTACTCTACTCCCGCTTCGCATGCTTCCTATGCTTTCTGTGCTTTCTAGGTTCATCCTCAGCCTGTACATCCCCCTCGCTTAACAAAACATTCTCTCTATGCTTTCTATGCTTTCTATGTTTTCTAGGTGCATTCTCAGCCTGCGCAACCCCCTCACGTAACAAAACATCCTCGCCATTCTTCTCAAACCATTGATCCACAACATGAGTTGACCATTCCACTGCTCCTGGAACAGGTAGCCGATCATCAAGCTCCATGTAATCGATCTCTGACATATCATTCGTTCCTGACAAATACTCCGACTCTGTTGATGATCCTAGACCCGCCACATAATTTGGTCCCTTCACTGAATCATGCTGGATTCTCGCAATATTCTGAGCTCTTAAACAGCGATGAGTCTTGGACTTTTCTTGAAAAGCCACCATCTTCTTCACTGCTTTAGTTTCTTTAGCTTCTTCAGCTCGATTTTCTAACCATGCTCTAATACTAGAGCTATCATCCGGTCCGATCTTCGTCGTTAAATCATTGTATGTTCCAACAGTTCGATAGGCAGGGTGATCGGCCTTGCTGACTGCGAGTTTACGGAGCTCAGAATCGAGATCCGAAACGATAAGTTTGATGATGGGTTTCAAAGGACCGATTTCAAGACATTGGATGTTCTTCTTGATGGAGTGGATACGTGCTTCGCGGCGGAGGAAAGAATCTCCCAGTTCGGGCTCGATGCGCTCGTGTAACTTGGTGAGAATGACTTTGAGGGGTTTGAGAAGGATGGAGTCGACTGACTTGATGGCTTCGACCTTCTGGCAGATACTGCACATCTTGTGAAGGATTTCGTGCTTAGAATATGGATTGTGGATATGGGCGATATATCTCTACAAGAAGTAGAATGGGGTTTTGTGTGTGGGCTATGCTCGAGGTGTGAATAATGAGCGGAAACTGTTATTCAACAATCGAGTGTTGGAGAATGTTGAAAGATTGTTATTGTGATTGAATTTTAGAGATGAACAAGTTCAGAAGTTATTGCGCTGACTGGAACTTGGGGGGGTTATATCTCAAAGTGTGTACAGCCAACGATAAGTGCTACATTGCTAGATGCACAATGCAGGCGTTACGGTTTGGCGTATTGAAAATAAAGCAGTATGTGTTGGTAATCATCGTAATGTTTACGGTTTGTGTCCGAATGTGAATAAGAATGTGCGGTTAATTATCGCATGGAAAAGGGGGAGATGGCCTTGAGTGAATCAGCAACATCCAGGCATTATGGCTGTATGTGCCCATAAGAGTCGCAGTAATCTGCACAGTAATGATTGACAGTAACTGAATGATAGCTGAATGTAAATCCTCTATCCATGAAACAATAAAGTATAAAAACCAACCAAACTACCAAGATTGACATGCGGCTACACACCCGCTCATCTTCACCCAAGTTTCTATCATCTTCGGCCCTCCTATTCGATCACCGCCATACAGATTGTCACCAACATAACCCAAGATATCATCACCTAAAGAAAATAAAGCAAAAACTCAAAGTTCTCATAGCTCAACGGTCTGATTATTCACTTCCAGTTTCCAATATGCTAACATCAATTTACAGACAAACTGTTGGAACACGCGTATATAGCTTAGCAATGCCCCCCTTAATACGAAGGGGCAGACAATAATACAATTCCATTTCAACCCTATATGCTTTATGTGTATATACACCTTACTAAGTCCACCCAACACAAACACTTATTTGACGGCATCAACGCCATAAGTCTTATCCACAGGTATTCATGGCATCAATCCACACCTCCAACATCTTATTCATCGGTAGACCACCCACTGGTACAACCTTACTCATCCTATCCGACGATATACCTCAAACCTCAAAAATTCACTTCCCATATCTGGTACGATGAGTCCTAGGCCCGGGCATTCTGGTATATCCTCCATACGGTGTAAGTACAAATCCCTCCATCCAAAATTAATAGATAACAGGCTTGCGAGCTATGAGAACTGAGTAACTCTTTTTGCTCTTTTTTTCTTGTAATTGTTTTATGGTCTGTTTGAGCGATGTGATGGTTCGGTGTTGGAAGATCATTTTGAGTAGAAGAAGTGAGCGTAGATTTTGATATTGGGAGAGTGAAAAAAAAAATGAAAGTAAAAGTGAAAGCGTGCTTCTCCATCATCTCCACATGTGGAACCGAAGAGATCCAACAACTTGCTGGCAATTAAGTTGAAACTGCTCACGATCAAATTCTTGCGTATTCCTAGACAATAGCTCAATCAAAGAATTGTCGTTTCTTTTGGCAGTCGCGCAAGTCCTTCTCATCGCTGGACTGGAATGGACTTTTCTTCATCTCAAGTTATAGCGCACACAAAGATCGATTGACAAACCCAAGAAGATGAAGAAGAATGCTTAATCTACCTCTTTTCCTAAGAGAATAAATATTCGAGGTACGTTTTACTCCTCCCAGTCCCATCAACAACATCATGACTCCAATCATAGTCATGGGATCAGCATCTCTTATTTCCAACTCAAGTCTCACCACCCACCTTCCTTTCCTCAACTCTCCCCCCCTCGTAAAACCCCCATGCCTTCCTAGTTACCAGCACAGAATATCTATTTACATTCCTCAAAATCTCCACCCAAAGAAAGCAAATTAAATCAAAGCCCTCACTTCAGTCTCGCAGTCAACCCATCAATATCCGACTTCGGAACTTCCTCAAAGATTCTAACAAAATCCTAGATCAACATCTACCTATACCCACAGACTTCCAAGGACTATAGTCAATAATCAATGAGAATAAGATTTTGGCTTTTGATGAGATTTTGTTTGATACTCTGAGGAAATGAAGAGTATTAGAGGGATGTGTGATGATATGTGCGCGGAGGGGGGAGGTGTTCTAAGTTTGAAGGGTTCCCAAACATGGTATTTGAAAGGGTTTAAATCAGAACTGCTCTTTGCACTATTGAAAGTATTCGGCTCAAATAGAGACCATTGCGAAAGAGAATGAATTTACCACATTACTTGATGTCAACCAATTTTTGCGGGATTGAGTACATGACTATAATTAACGCAACCCAATAAAATTGGAACGTAATACGTTCACTTCATCAACTTATCAACTCTCTTCTCCAGACTCCTCTCAAACTCACTCACACCACCCTCTAACACCTTTACCCCACCACCTTTAACGATGTAAACTAATCTCCTCCTCTGCTCCTCATCCTCCTCATCCTCATCATCTTCCTCCTCTTCTCCCTCCCCCTCCTTCCACCCTTCCACCACTTTCCTAACCAACCACCGATCATGACTAACCACCACAACACCTCCATTCCACCCCCTTATCACCTCCCCCACCGCTCTCACCGTCCAAAAATCCAGATGCGTCGTCACCTCATCCAGAACCAATAACTGCGGTTCCTTCCACACCAACCTCGCCAACGCCAACCGCACAAGCTGACCACCAGACAACTTACCAATCGGAACATCCGAGACAATTCGTCCCTGCAGACCCAAACCATTCAGGATCCCACGAATTTCCTGCTCCGAGAGCACACCAGAGATATCGGATGTCAGGAGCGAGAGAGCCGTGAGTTCTGGAGTGCTGTGCGAGAGAACTTGCAGATCTTCGACAGAGTTCTGAGAGTAGTATGCGAGTCGTAAGCGAGGATGTTTGGTAAGGGTTCCCTTGGTGGGTTTGGCGGTTTCGGTAAGGAGGGAGAGAAGGGTGGATTTTCCGGCGCCGTTGAGGCCTACGATTCCAATGCGATCACCCATGTGGATGGTGAGATTGACGTTTTCTAAAACGAATGGTGCGGGTGGGACAGTGCTTTTTGAAGTTCCGGAAGCTGGGTAGCGAAATGAGATGTTTTCTAATGAGAGCAATGGGCCGGGAAATCGTAAGTCAGGTGCTAGAGGGATCATCATCGAAATACCTCTTTCCTCGGGTGGAATCTCGATCTCTTCTCTCGCTGTTAAATGATAGCCAGCTAGATCGCGGTTGAGTTTGAATCGGGTTCCTTTGGCGGATACCTCCATGCCCATTCGATTATCCAATTTCTTTTGACGAGACTTAGCTTGGCGGAGTTTATTCTCATCACCAGTTGCTTTTCCTTGTTTGATATTTTGCTGAATGGTTTGTTGGATGTGTGATTTCTGCTTTTCTTGAGCGTCGCGCATTTTTGTTAAATAAAGAGTTTTCTCGCGGATCGTGGATTCATATGTAGCCAAGGATCCACGGAAATAAGTCAGAGCTTGGCTGCGCAGAATAATAAGTTCTTGAGATGTGGCGGTGATGAAATCACGGTCGTGAGACACAATTACAATGGTTGGAGGGGTGGGGGTAGATTCCTTGAGGGTTTCAAGATATTTTTGTAACCAGATGATTCCGAGAAGATCGAGGAAATTGGTAGGCTCGTCGAGGATTAGAATATCTGTTGGTTGGAGAAGAATAGAAGCGAGATTTGTACGCATTTTCCAGCCTCCGGATAGGGTATTGACTGGCTTTTCCATATTTGCTTTGGGAAATCCTAGACCGGAGAGGATGATTCGTGCTTTTGATTCGATGTCGACTAGTCTTGTAGGCTCTAGCTGTAGTTGTAACTCTGCAAGGAGTTCTGCTGCTAGATCTGTCTCTTCTTTGATCGTGGTCTCACCAATCTCCTCATCTTTTTGTTTGATTCTATATCATGGTTTAGAAGTCGGACGCCAATTTGGTTCATGCTCACTTACCGTTCCTCGGAATCCGCAACAATTTTTTCAAAGGCAATCAATGCTTTTCTTGCTGCCATACCACGTGTTCCACTCCGGAGTCTAGCATCCTTATCTTTCTCGAATAATTCCTTCTTCAGTCTTTCATGCTGTACTTTCCGAAATGCCCGAACAGGCGCCAATCCATCTTCTTGACTATGCACAGCCTTGGACAATACTAAGGGATTTCATCAATGTCCATATAAATCATGCAAATGCAACAATTGGGGTGCCAAAACGTACCATCAACTTCATGTTGAATTTCACTTCTTGAAGTAGCTCTGTCGATAACTTCTGCCAATACTGACAACTTACTTCCCCCATTTTCTTGAGACTCACTACCCCCTTCGTCACCGACATCTTTTGAATCTGCATCTGTTTGCTGCAAGATGGATATCCTAGTCTGTACAGGAATACCAGGGATCAATTTCTCCGCAATGGCCTTCAACAAAGCTTCATGTGGCACCAATTATTAGGAATCTCATTTTCCTTCGCGCAAAATGGAAAAGGGGATGCATACTCGATTTTCCTGTGCCGTTTCTTCCAATCAATGCATAGCATATTCCAGCTTTGAGTTTCAAACTCGCATTGGACAGAATCTCAAGACCTTCGGTTTTAGATTTTCCCTTTGATTTTCCGCCTGATTTACCCGAAGATGTAACCGTGATGTTTAAACCTTCAATATCGAGCTACGATGTGTATTGATCAGAATTCAACTTCAGTTGGAATGATCTTCAAACATCGCTAAGAGAATGGAAGTATTTACCTCCTGATAAACTGGATTCTCGATGTGGAATCTCGTTTGTTTACACGAACACAAGATGGTGGTTGCTGATTCTCCTTGAGACAACATTTTCCTTTTCGCCTCAATAATTCGGATGAACAATCGATTTTTAAAGAAATCAATTAACAGAGATTCGAATTAACAAAGGAACGAAGATAACAATTAAAATTATCAAAGTACTGAACCTGATTTTGATGGCATTAAATTCAATCGAGGAGGCTGTCGTTAAATAGTTGACATGTATGGATATGGAGTAGAAAATACCAAGACCCAACAGACCTTCCTCAAGCTTTGGTTGCCGCTTTCCGATGTCGATCTCACCGGCCTGACTCACATGTTTCGGAACCAGAAAACATCTCATGTAACTTCAACACACAACATATAAGGTTACGCATTCAAGTTGGATCAGTGCTTCAGGAATATAATAGTAATAAGTGAGTCACATCCTCAGCGCCGTCACATTGATAGATTTGCGCAGCGCAGGTGGATGAATGAGTAAAGAGAATAGCTGTTTCGGTTAAACCTATCGTCTAGTCTAGTGCTACACTTCAACTACGCCACTCTTAGTTCTATGGCTGAGCTCCACATACAGCCACGTGATATTATCTTCTGCACCTGACTTCTCGAACCCATCGCTCTCATATCCAGTATCTTTGCATGGAAACACTAGCCATTGTAGTTCATGATCAAAGAAAAGTACCGGTAAACCGATACTCAATACTCAATACCCAAATGCCAAACATCAAAATGTCCACCGAAACCCCCAATCCCCTCTACGTCCCCGAAATCCTCACCAAGATTCTCTCCCATCTCGACGTCAAAACTCTGCTCCTCTCCCAGCGCGTTTCCAAACAATGGGCAGAGATAATCCAGACATCTCCCCATCTGCAAGAATGTCTTTTCTTCAAACCTGCTCCCAGAGATATAGAGGTTACGCTTAATCCTTTACTGGCCGAGAAATTCCCAGATTGGTTTTATACTATTGAAGAAGAACCGTGGAATCAAATCGGCCATGAAACTTTCAACGAGCTGGAATGGGGTTCTTCACCCCGCGTTGCGATGGCTTATAGGAGATCCGATGCTAGTTGGCGTAAAATGCTACTGCGTCAACCCCCACTTGAAGAAATGTTGATTGATTACACCAGGGTTGATAAACAGGGGCTTTTTTTCTGGGACGTCAAGGTTGAGAAAAAGGAGGGGATCAGAATGGGTTTGGCGTATGATTATATGTACGAGGCTATGTATAAAGGCATATTCGTGAGTGTGGATGGACCTATCTACAATCATGGATTTATGTTCGATTGGAGAGAGGAAAAAGTTGCAGGCGTAACGTCGAAGGAGCGCTGCTCGAGAATCAAGGTATTGGTGAGGCAGGGGTGCAGTGATTGTGCGGAAGATTGTGAAGGTTGCAGAGATGTAAATGGTTATCACAGAATCTTCAGAAGCGAGGGATTTGAGAAAGAAGCGGCGAATGAAGATGCATATTTGGAGATGATGCAGGATGAAGGTTTCGAAACTTGGTGAATCACGTAATAATAGGAAGTAGGACTAGCTTCTCAAGTTATCTGGTTATTCGGAGTATGGGCTTGATTGAAAGCTTGAGTGTTCTTAGTTGAAAGAACATATGGATCATGAAATATCACGCACAGTCACGTATTCTACCAATCAGAATACAACACTCGCCGAATTTGTTGTAGTCATCGATACACACTAGATCACAGATGAAGAGTAGCATTCTTGGAGCTCTTTTTATCCGGATGGGATTGGGTAAACATGAAGAATTCTGAGTATAAAAGAGAGCATTGAATGAAACCACATGACAAGAAACTGTGTGAGAGCTGTAGGAAAGGACGGTATGATAACGGCGTGCTTTAAAGGGGGGAGGAAGTAGACAGCGAGG
The DNA here is from genome assembly GCA_004786225.1 of Botryotinia narcissicola. Taxonomy (NCBI): domain Eukaryota; kingdom Fungi; phylum Ascomycota; class Leotiomycetes; order Helotiales; family Sclerotiniaceae; genus Botryotinia; species Botryotinia narcissicola. The sequence goes on along the minus strand of PQXJ01000464.1, from coordinate 20,745 downwards.
ATTACTCGACGGAGATCAAGCAGTATAGATGCATGGTCATAATGACCAGTGAATTAGGAGTCTGATTGATAGGATGGGGATACGAGTGCGAGGTAGACGTTGAAACAGACATCGTAATGTATGTTTAGGGAAGGGATGATTGGTATCCTGACGACTGACAGTTGCTCGAAAGCGAAGATCATCCGAACCATAGTCAAGTACACCAAAAAGCTAGATGTGAATATTGGAAAGCTCAGTCACACCAGCACTCGCTGCTACCTCCAGCTTGCTGGCCTCGGCTTGATACTATTCCGTGGTTTGCAAACTCACACTTCATCGCAGAGACACCAAGTCAACCCGTCACTATGATATCAGTAGTAATAAAGTACATGCATTCTAATTTTACTATCCGTACTTCTACAAACAGTCAAAATTAATGACTGACCGATCTCTCCACCAACATGTGGCTATCGTCTCTTCTCACCACCATTGAACTTCATGTACAAATCAATTATAGGAAAGAATTTTGTTATTTCTCTATTCGACTCTCAAACTTTGTAATCTTGCTTCGGTTGCAATTACCTGGGTACTGTTAGTAATTGAAGTATCAAATGAGTGTGAAGGGTAAATTGAAAGTAAAACTTACCTCAAGAGCCTGCTGAACCTCGAGGACCTTTCTAACCTCACCCAACCAATCCTTACTCAAAGTCTTTGCCCACCCCTTTAATCCGTTCATCTCTCTAGCTGCACCATCCAAATCACCCTCCTCAAGGAATGTCTCTGTTCTAGTCAAGATGCTTTCGACATCATCACCAGTAGCCAAACCCTTCTTCTTGAACAGAAGCTTGCTTAGTACGTAACTTGAAGCATGACTAGCGACACCAGCCTCTTCAGGTAACAACGAAGCTTTGCGGACTTCAGATGCAACACGACGGAAACGGTCAATGAGGGCAGCTGAGCTTGGAACACCCTTTTGATAAGCGACTGGGTTGATGGATGCAATCGCTGCGTTAACAACTGGATCATCAGATGCAATTTCCTTGAGTGCAGCAAGTTCTCTGGTGAAAGGGCGTGGAATTTGAGACTTTTCGAGGTTAGCACGAACGGCTTCAACTGCAACATGAAGATGTTGAGTCTTGAGGTTTGCGTCGACAACTGAATTAAAGTCACCAGTAAGCTTCTCGAGATCATTGACGGTGTTAGTCAACTCGGAAAGCTTGCCGAGGCGGCCTTCACGTTCTTCCTCCACGCGATTTCTGACATCAGCTAAGAACGCACGCTTGAGTTCAACTGCTTGTTCTGTCAAAAGGTTCTTGAGCTTTTGCTCATTGACCTCATTTGCGCGATCGAGCTCAGACTTCAGCTTTTTCTCGTAGTTCTCGTGAATTCTCTTGCGCTCGGCTTCGTACTCGGCCCTATATTGAATCTCCTGCTCTGCTTGCTGGTTCTTGAAGTTTTGCATGAGTTGCATAGCAGCGCGATCGAATTCTCCATCGTGAGACTTAATCTTCTCGTCAGCTTCCTTCAATGCTGCCTCCTTCATAGCCAAGATCTTGCCTCCAACTCTGTTCAATTCCGACTTGGCCTTGTCCATAGTAGATGTAAATCTAGCATTTGCATTGTCGGCATTAACGACTGCAATGATATCATTCATAATCTTAACCAATTCTTGAACTACAGGCTCGTTTCCATTAGGGATATTAATTGGGTCAATTCGCTCAATCTTCTTGTATGCTCTAGATGGCTCATTGACTTCTGGGTCCCTTTGAACATTGCTTGACTTGACTTCTGAAGCGGCAGGCGCAGCAGCTGGAGCCGGAGAGTTCTTCACTGGTGAATTTCCACTCTTAATTTGCTCAACAGCCTTGACTCTATCAGCTGGTTTTGAGTCGTGTGGTGTTTGAACAGCTTCCGATGGCTTCGCCTTGTCCTTAGCGGAGCTAGTGTGTCGTCCAGTAGATTCCTTGTTCTCATTGGCAACCCTCCATGATACACCACTTTGACTTGGGATTTTGACCTGTTCACCAGTATCTCTTGGAGGCCTTGGAGCTCGGTTTGCGATCAAAGGGAAACGCTTTCTGAATTCTTGTTCCTCGAAATAAAGGACCGCTTCCTCTCCGAAAGGTACATATTCGGTAAAGAAGTCATGGAAATTATCGTTGATTCGAGAATAGTAAACTCCTCCGCCGAAGCCCAATGTTGTTAACAAAAATAATGTTGTGAAGAACTTGCGGAAGAAGCGTCTCTTTGGCTTTGGTGCGGGAGGTGGTGGGATGGAAGATGGAGGGGGAGGCCCTGGTGACTTAACTCCTGGAGGAGGGGGGGTAAGAGGAACATTTTCCGCAGGAATTGTGGTAGAGGTTGGAGTTGCTGGTGTTGGGGCGGTATTTGGTGTTACTATTGCTCCAGGTGGTAATGGTTCAGATGTAGCCGCGCTGGCAGATCCTGGAAGTACTGGAGGTCTCGAGTCTGCTATACTTGGTTTGTCGGCATAACTTCTCTAGAGTTGCAAAAACTATCAGCATTCATATCGCTCCTTAATTGTTCGAGATAGAACATCTTGAAGCTTCATACCATAGTATCCGAAATCACCCGGCTATTTTGTGCTCTCCATTGACGTCCAGGACTCACGACATTAGATCTCAGACCCAACGTCCTCGAAGATCGAAGACCAACTCGCAGCATGACGGGCTGCGTAGAGCGATAAGTTATTTTTGAGGTTGGTGATGTTAAAACTGCGCGTCCTCTTCTGCCAATTACACAATTCAAGGTAAAAACACTTTCAAGTTTACAGAAGCTCGGACCACACCACTTTTTGGCTGATGATGTAGAAACTCCCAGGGTTGGAATTCACATTAGCCAAATGTGCAAGGCTACGAAATATTGTCAAAATTTTGATTTATTTATATGTATTGAAACAATTCCTATGGTGATCATTCTCTAAGCACAGATTCTTGTGCAATAAAAAGATATTGTTTTAAATGCATGGTTCTATTGCATATCGTACATCCCAAATGCCGAAGAACTAATTCATCAAAAAGGAGAAAAACAAAGAAAACCCTCACGCCTGGCAAGCAGAAATCTGCTGCATATCAAACCCCTTCCTACGAGAATTTAGAGACATCAAGGTATTAAAAACGATTGCTTTCGTAAATGTTGAAGTGGCCACATGTATGCTGCCCTCAACCAAGCAATCTTGTTCGAAAAGGAACACTATTTGTGGAAAGTCCCGACAATAGCTCATTCTTGGTATCAAAGGTTCATTCCACCCAATATGTCCCATACTCCACCGCATATTCATCACAAAGTTTCTCTAACAAGCACATCCTGGGCCTGCTTGTGTTCCTGGCGCTTCGGGCCTAAGATCAACACCAGTTCCCCTTGGACCACTAGCTCTTGGATTTCTTGGACCGGCTTGATCCAATGGTAATTTCTTTGCAATTGCTGTGAACAATTCCCTTACGTTCTCAGATGTCTTAGCAGAAGTTTCGAAGAATAGTAAACCAGCTTCTCTAGCATAATTCGAAGCGTCTTCAGTAGTAATAGCACGTTTATCCGGTTGTTCCGTAACTAAATCGAGCTTGTTTCCGGCCAAAGCAATGATGATATTCTCGTTTGCTTGTCGTTGAAGTTCTTTCACCCAAGATTTGGCCTTATCCAATGAGGCCTGTCACATTTGTTAGCGAAGTACTTTCCAATTTAGAGTCGGAGAAGCGTACAGCTTGTGTGATGTCATAAACAACAACAGCACAGTTGGCATTTCGATAATACATGGGCGCTAGCGACTTGTATCTCTCTTGTCCTGCGGTGTCCCATATTTCGAATTTGACTGTGGTGTTTTCGTCGAGGGAGATGGTTTGAGTTAAAAATGCAGCGCCAATAGTACTCTCGCGGTCTATCATATGGTCAGCGGTGTGGTCTTTGTTCATCCGATATCCCCTGTTTGAATCGTATCTAGGCTTTTGATATAGCAACGAGATTTGTTGGAAGGCTACTCACAATCATCGAATTGATCCTGGTGCAAAATGTCAGCTTGAAATAATGTCATTGCTTGGAACTGATCGGAAATACCTTAACAAATCGTAAAACCAATGAACTCTATGCCGAATATTAGCATTTAGAATAAATCCAACTAGCAAACGGTAGCTCATACCTTTCCGACGGCAGATTCCCCTATCATGAAAGATTAGCAACTGATTTGATGAAGATATCAGAAACTCATGGGAGTAGCCTACCAAGTAACACCAATTTAAATTGCGCAAATCGTGAGTTTCCAGCACGGGAGCCTGGTGGACCTCGAGCAGCCATGTTGAAATGTGAATGTGGTTGTGATTGTGTATGGGATTTGATGGAATGGGATATATCGCTGGGCAAGTTGTATATGCTCGTGTAGTACTTGGGCGGCTTTAATTCGCAGGAGGAAGGCGGAAATGGTTGAGGTAAAGTTAAATGCTATCTTGCTTGATCTTGAGAAACAGCGCAACCTGGAAAGTGACGACGAACCTAAATCGCTTCGATTACTGGGACAATCATGATCACGTGGAGCATTGTTTAGATGCTCTTTGAACGTCAGCCTATCAAACGCTCATCATTCAATGCTAGATTCACACCTGTATCTGAATCAGTAGCTGTCAAAACTGGAGCTAATTCTTCAATGCTACCCGGGTAATGTAGAATTATATTAATAAATATAGTAATTTTAATGAATATGTCTTACTCCTTTAATATCTGTTAATCATTTCAAGTGATTATGAATATTAAGAAGAGTTCTGTACTCCGTACTTTGAAACTTTAGATATTGATCTGGAACAGACAGAGAGGGACGAGATTAGTAATAACAAGGGGGTGCTTCTAGGGTGTATCCACCAAGTGTTAATTTTAGATATTGCGAGGCTCCGAGCTTCGAATTAGAGAACAGCTATATCAAGCTTGACTGAATTATAGATCAGATCGTACGCGCCAGCAGAGGACTTTGTTTGTGAGAACCAGACAATAGAAGAACTACGATACACACTGTCTACAGGATAGATCAGTCAAAATGGCTAGTTCTCTACCCTTTAGAGATATCAACGTCCATGCCTCAACATCGCATTACGCATTCACATCACCATCTTCACCCTCAGCACCAACACTCGTAGTTGATCGACCAACAGGAGATATACGACTTAATGATGGAGCACTTTTGGGAGGAAAGCGTGTATCCAGTATTGCTGGCATCTTGGGCATGATCAAACTACGACTGGGTATTTACAATGCCACATTATACAGGAGTTGGAACTGATTTCTTCCTAGATAAGTACATTATTGTAATTACAAAGGCACAACCTATTGGAAGACTGAAGGGACATATGGTATTTAAAATTATCACAACTGAATTCCTACCTCTCCGAGAACGAGCGCTTCGAGATCAAGACGAAGATACCTACCTAAACCTCCTCAAGATCTTCATCAAGTCTGCACCGATGTACTTTTCATATTCTTCCGACATTACCAACACTTTTCAGAGACAATCGCAACTCGACACATCAGCCCCTCTATGGAAGCGAGCAGACGACCGGTTCTTTTGGAATAAATTTATACAGTCAGATTTAATAGATTTCCGAACATCTGGGTCTCGACATCAACATGGACAACAACCAGCGGCGGATCCATATATCTTGCCAGTTATGTTTGGAATGTTTGAGATCGTCCACACTCAGGTCAAGTCTACTCCATTGACATTTGTCTTGGTTACCCGAAGATCCAGATACCGAGCTGGAACTAGATACTTTTCTCGAGGTGTGGATGAGGATGGGCATGTTTCGAACTTCAATGAGACGGAACAAATTATCATTCTGAATGATAATAGCAGTGGGCTTGGTGGATTTGCCGGAGGTGCTGGAACGCAAAATGGCAGAGTTGGAGGATCAGGCGACAAGGAGATGCAGATATTGTCATATGTACAAACCAGAGGAAGTGTCCCAGTATTTTGGGCAGAAGTCAACACTTTACATTATACACCAAAACTTCAGATTCGAGGAGTAGAAAGCGCCGTTCCTGCCGCTAAAGCACATTTCGACGAGCAAATCCGAATATATGGGGACAACTATTTGGTGAACTTGGTAAACCAAAAAGGACGCGAGCAGCGGGTAAAAGAAGCATATGAACAGATGGTAAAGATTTTGGTTTCGGCGCCAACTGAAAGCAGACAAAGTGATCAAATTACAGATGAGAAATTCCGGGTGGTTGAGCCTAGTGGAAAGAGACAAGAGATGGACAGACTACACTACGTATACTTCGATTTCCACAACGAAACCAAAGGATTAAAATGGCACCGAGCACAGTTATTACTTGACCAACTCAATTCTGCCCTTGAAGCACAACAGTATTTCCGTGGAATTGATATGCCAGCTGATATCGATGGTCGCCTCGAAGTTCGCAATCACCAGACTAGTGTTGTCCGCACAAATTGCATGGACTGTCTTGATAGAACAAATGTTGTCCAAAGCATGCTTGGCCGATGGACCCTAAATCGGCAATTAACAGATCTTGGTGTTCTCACTCGTGGCGAGACCTTTACAACAGCCGACCCCGAGTTTGAAGTTCTTTTCCGTAAACTTTGGGCCGACAACGCTGATGTCGTCTCTAAATCCTATTCTGGAACAGGCGCCCTCAAAACAGATTTTACAAGGACAGGTGTGAGAACCAAAGCTGGTGCTCTTCAAGATCTCCAAAATTCTATCACGCGTTACGTGAGGAATAACTTCCTAGATGGACCTAAGCAGGATTCATTTGATCTATTTCTAGGCTATTATCTTCCTAGTAATGCAAACATTGGCTCTCATCTTATTACCGCTGATAGGAGACCATTACTCATTCAAAGCATCCCTTACATCCTTGCCTTCAGTATCTTCTTCGTTTTTGTTGGCCTTTTCACCCCTCGTCTACCTAATGCCGCTGTATTACCGTTGAGAATTTGGGTTATGGTTTGGTTGGTAGTAGGAGCATGGTGTGCTAATTTTGTTTACGGCAATGGAATGCTATATGTATGTTCCTCTCTCACTCTTGATTTTCCCTTCCCTACCCCTGATACTACTCTTTATGATCTCTTTCTTTCCTTCAAGCATTTCTACTAACACTTTCTTTACAGGTCAACTGGCCGAAGCTCAATCCTCGCCCCTGGGCTACAGAAGGCTATAATGAAGCAATAAGCAACGCACGCAAAGACAAATTAGTCGGTGGGCTAGTAGCAACTAAGCACGAACGTGGATTAAGCACAGCTCGTTACGCGAATGCCGAGGAAGGAAAAAAGAGAATCGAGTAGATTTCTTGTCTTTTCTTTAATATTCTTATTTCCCTGTTCCCCTTTCTATATCCTAGAATGCTTAAAATTGCATGCAAGCTCTTTAATTACCTATTTGAGATTTTTATTGCTGATGCGTGTGATTCCATTTCTTTTATGTTTGTTTTGTTCGGGGCGCGAGTGGATGGGGAGTGGAGTGAGCAGTGATTGTCATACATGGGGAATATATTTGATAGCGTGAATGCGGGCGTGAACGTGCATGGTTTAGATCTGAAAAGATGTTGAATTTTTAAAAAATTGCGTCCTGAGAATGTACTTCAGGAAGAGGAATGGTTGAATGGATGGACGGGACTGGACAGAATTGGGAAAGGGCCGGGTGGAAGGGAAATGGGAAGGGAAATGGGAAGGGAAGGAGGGTCAAGTAAATTGTAACTCTATAGTATAGATATTGTATAAGGATTTTGGTCTTACCATTTTACTGTTCTTGATTTCATGTGTTGCTGGTTATAGTGTTATTCTCTGGGTGAGTTCGGCGTTTGATGATGAATGTTTTAGAGCCTGCGGGAAAAGCAGCGTGTAGAGGCTTTTGCGGAAGGGGTCTTGTAGGGCGTATGGACTCTAGGTGTCAGTTTCTGTGAAAATGTTCATGTCTTTGTAATACTGCTGCATCACACGCTGAGTCGTTACTGCAGGCCGTTCGCTGGTAGTATGATGGCCTGTAAAGTAAACTTGCATTGATGAGAGATTGAGGTGTATTCATGAATTATGAGATCGCAGCGCTCAATGTTCTTTCCCTTCATAGTTGTAAGTAAGCTAGTGGGCTTATTGCAGGAATTTTGGTGCCAATGCACCTCGTTTCCCCATTTCCATTGGCTAGCTGCAGATGCGAGTATTCCCCTACTATTACGCCATCCGACTTTTAGTTCATGTAATGAGTGTCTGATTGAAAATGGGTATTCAACTTTCGTTCGTGAAAGTGTAAAGTTTAGTCTAGGTGCAAAAGCCGATTTTTGATCTCTGCTTGGTAACTCTTTCCATCTGCGATTCTTTCCTTCCGCTTTTAAATAATTATTACCAACCATTCCTTTGTGACATCTTCTCATTTGAAGTCTCACATTCCTTCTCACAGCTCGAAATTTTCCAAGACTTTTTACTCGCTAGGCGACTGAAAAGCGTACATTCCTCCTCGTCCCCACTAATTCCATCTCAGTCGTACTCAGAATGTATTACTGCGACCCTTGCGACCGTTATTTCAATAGCGAAAATAGCTACAATCAGCACGTTGAGAATAGCTCTGCACATCATAACTTCGAACCCTCTGATGATGGATATTCTTCCAGCAATGCAGAACCTGAATTCGAGTGTAGTGGATGTGATAGTTGGTTCTGGTCTAGCGTGGCTCGCGAAAACCATCACGTCTCCCAACATGGTCATCGTTATTGTACGCCATGCAATCGAATGTTCATGAACGAAAACAATCTGATGCAGGTATGTTTTTACTGGACATCCAGTGTCTTTTTGACAGTTTTACAGCCTGGTAATGTTCAGCCTGAGATTGAAAACTGACCTTCTCAGCATCAACACTCTAAAGTCCACCAGGGATTCCCAATGAAATGTCCTCTTTGTCCACTCAATATCCAACCGTATCAGCTCTCATCGTTCATCTTGAATCCGGTCGTTGTCCCTCTGGCTCGAACCGCGAAAGGATCAATGCCGCGATCCGTTGTCTAGACAAGAACCACGTAATTACTACACCTCTTATGGAATATAGTTACCCATCCTTTACCAATATCGCCACTGAGCGTTCTTGGAATGGCTTCTACTATGAATGTTCTATGTGCCATCGCGGATTCAACACTCTACAAGGATTGAACGGTCATTTGAGAAGTCCGGTTCATGATCAGAGAATGTACAGATGCCCAGGTCCAAGCTGTGGTAGAGAATTTATTGTTTTGAGTGGGTTAGTACAGCATGTTGAGAGTGAGAGTTGTGGTGTCATGAGGTTTGCCAACGTCCAGAAATCGGCCAGTGGTGGAATTGATAAGATGGTGAGAAAGATGATTGGGAGTTGGAAACTGCCAAGTGGAAGTTATCAGCGATTATCAAATCGAGGGAGTGGTAATTAGGTAACTTCTTGCCGAAGATGATTTGAGACGAGAAGGATTTCCTGAACGATGCAATTGTAGTAGAGTTTATCACGCTTTGGGGTCTGGGAAATATGGGCATAATATGATCGGAAATCTTGGTACCATAAGTCTGTGTGACTTAGTAATGTCACCAATGAGATAGATAATTAGCTTTGTGGAAAGATACTCAGAGATAATAGCAACTAGACTGTCATTGCGAAACTCTTATTGTACATATGTCATTGCTTGCACATACAATCTGGACTGTAGTAGCTAAGTAAAGAGGCATTTCTTAATCGAAAGTTGAAGATCTTTGCCTGATCAGTTAGAGGTTAGTAGACATATCAAGGAATCTCCCGAAGCAGTGTTTCTACCCTCTCTTGGAATAAATCTTTTCTTTTGCGTTCTCTTTTCTGGTCGTTCCCGTTGGTGTTTGCTCGTTAGAGGATGGTGGATTAGCTTCTCTAGCCGAAACAGTAATAGATTGTTTTAGTCCATCTCGTGATCTGTGTATGTGGTTCTGAAATAAAGACAACAATAATTTCGCAATATGAACTTTTCTTCAAGGTCCTGAGCGAAGCAAACTACTTACAGTGGGATCACAAATCGGCACGAGAAATTTACCTCTAATGTGTTTCGCTAGTCTCTTGCCTATGCGCTTTTGGGCATATAATCTTACCTCCTCTATATCAACAACTTCGGCTTGGACAGGAGATATTTTACTCGACTTCTGTATATGTCTTGGTGTGATGTTCCTTCTCAGTGTGCCGACTAGATGCCATGCCTCATTAATTAGTCGCACCATATACGTACAATATTGGCGTTGAGTGTGTTGTTTCTCGCGAGATGAATGGATTTCAAATGGAGTGGTCGCTATCTCGTGACTGCTAAGATTGTATGTATGTTTGTTTGAGAGATTCAGGTCAATCCCAACGTCGTAACTGTTGCTGATGGGCTTCCATACTTCCAATAGCACGAACAGTACTTAGAAGTGCGAGGGTCATTTCAAATATCTCAACACATATCAACAAACAGCAGTTGGTTTAAAAGAACATCAATGTGTATGGTCACATGATGGTCATATGATGGGACCAAGAGGATGATGGTAAGAGTTTCAAGGCAGTACTCGTGTCAGATTTCTCTGTTGCCGAACCCTTAATGAATCAAGATCTGAATGATAGTGCACGGCAGGCAAAAGGATGGTGTACAACTATTAATCGAGTAGTAGACAGGTATCTCCGAGTCATCGTACAATTTTAATACGCAGGCCACTAATTATCCTGCATGTCAAAGGATTTTTAGGAATCCGGAGTGAGTACAAATTCAGGTCTGCGCTTTTTATTACAATTCCAACTATGAGTTGATTCTTTCTTAATATCTCATGCTTTTCTAATTCAATGCCCTGGTCAAGTGACTTCTGAAGTGAAAAAATTCCACGATCCCACGCAATGCATAATATACACAAGGATTACAATATAGAATAATAATAGACAGAAGTAGCAAGCATTGTACAGCATGACTACCACTAGTTACCAGCCACTTCAAAAACTAGAACTATATACAACATGTGGCAGTGTACATTTAGAACCCATCCAACATAACGTCCAAAGTCATAACCCTGGAAAATGCGGGGTGGTTCTCAACCACTCAAATTGGCTGTTTAGGCATTCAGGCCCGAGGAGCCTAGCTGCCACGTAGAGAATTCGAGGAACTCCAAAAAGAATTCGATCTTCTCATCTTGCAGTCTCTTGGACTGAAATCACAGCCCCAATTTCATATATATCGTGGCTTTACCCAGTCTTCATCTTCCCGAAAATAGTATGTATGATAACTTCTGAGACTACTGAAGATTCGGCCCTTTTTTGCCCCTTGCCACTCGTAGTGCGTTGGGGATCATCGTCATTGTGCTGATTGTCGTCATTTTTTGTGGTGTCGTTTTTAACAATAATGTGTGATTTGGAAGGATCTACATTCAACCGCCAAGGTAGCTGCGTCTTCGCATTTCGGCTTCTCTGATTATCTCGGCAGAGAGACTTAGACTGGGTGCTAAGTGGGCATATCTTTCTATTTCCATGACGACGTCATTGATTATACCGTCGATTGTATCGTGGATGACGAGTGAGTTGATGATCGCGGAAAGGGAGGGGGACATTGTGGCACCCATTACGAGAAGCGTTTGCGAGACAATACTGAGCGCACCTTGCCAGAGATATGGCATGTGACCTGCATGGCTGAAAATGAGGTTAGCTAGACTATCGCGGCGAGACAACGAAGAGACAAAACTTACTGTGCGCTGATATGCTCTAGTTGTCTAATGGAAGCTTCAAGGCATTTCCGACAGTTTTCTCGAACTGATGGATCCATTGCTGCTTGTTCATTATCTAACACTGCAAGAATATAGGGCCTGAAAATGATTGTCCGGCAAGCAAAGTACCGCAGTCTTAACACGGTTTGAACCGGATCCGCAAGAGGGGTTCGGGTATACGAAAACTGTAATGGTAGAGGTAGACTTTCATACCACTGTGATAATTGAAAATCAAGCTCGGCCACAACAGGCTCCAAGCTCGATGTCGACGCCATCGAATCCTTCGAGTAAATGAGTTGACTGACGCGGTTCAATAAACGACGTAGAGCAATCTCGGCCAAAAAATACCAAAGCTCATCGCGAGCCACTCCATCCTCATCTTCTTGCTCAAAACCTCCTGGGAGTCCTACTACTTCTTCATATTGGACTATCCCAGAATGTGGTAAATCCAACTCGGCTAACAGATCGCTCTCAAATAACAAAGAATTCCAATACACTCGCTCACATAATTCTCTTTGGCTTGCTGGTATCCTTCCAGGCGCACTCAAGAGGAGTTGAAGTTTTGTACTTGTACTGCTTAATAAGGTCCATGCTTCCAATGGCCTTACAAGATAAAATAAGTATGCAGAAGCAAGAACCGTGCACTGAGCTGATAATACCGTGTTTCTCGTCATCAAACTTGGAAGAAGTGCCCAAGCAGCTGCAAAATATGGAAGCCCGGGGGGATCTTCAGAACTAACTGCTCTGGATATGCTCCCACTGCAACTGGCTTGGCCCAATGCTAATACCAAAAGCACAATACAACTTTCCGGACCTTCGCGAAAACCATTGGACAGAGCGACGCGGTAGTGATTCGTCCAATTGAAAGGATTGACGCATGCATACCAGACATTCACTTTAGCAAAAAATGCTTCGATATATGCAGAGGTGTTTGATAAATCTAAGCACGGCGCTTTGGACAAAGCAAGTGGCTCTCTGGCCATTTCGAGCTGAAGAAGAATCTGAGGATCGTAAGGTCGTGATACTAAATCGCGAATCAAAGGCCATTGGAGTAAGTGTAGTGCGGCGTTTGTGTGAATTTTCGGCATCGTGGAGATATTGGTGGGGATAGCCCACGTGCCAAGACCTGTGGCAGGTATCATATTGACAAAGCCACCATTGGTTGCCATTAATAAGTCCTCACCACTGGTTGTGGTTCCTCCATTGATAGACGGCGATCCAGTTGAAAGAGCAAGATTGGTCGTTTGGCCGATTAAAGTTGATTGAAGTAATCCTTCAATCCGAGTAAGATGCTCTAATATCAGTTTATCTCCGGCATCGAGTTTGATTCCTGGTTCACGATAAATGCATTCGGCACCCAATTCTGTGCAAAGCTTGCATTTAGGCTTGGTGCCATCACATCGTGATTTTCGAGATCGACATATCTCGCACTAGATTTTATTAGAGTTGTTGGTGTGATCCAAAATGAAATACTCACAGCTATAGTAGCTCTTCGTCTGGGGTAGTCGATGCCAGCATCAGTACTCCTTCTTTTTAACGGATTGATTCCATCATCACTGTTCCCGTTCTGATTTCCATTTCCGTTTCCATTTCTATTGTGATTTTGATTATGATTTTGTCTGCTCTGTAGTGCATTTGTGATGGATTCTCTATCTGCGGAAGATTGTGATAAATTTCTAGCTTTTTGCGCGGACCCCAAAATACCTTCTCGGGAAAAAGTCGCGATACGACGGCCATTTGGTGATTTCAGAGAGGTTGGAGATGTCAAATCGCTATTGGTTACGATAGAAAGTTGAGGCGAGGCAAGATCGATGTCGAATTTGTCCCGAGACATTGAGAAATGTCTAACGCTTCCGGAGGTAGAGTTGGGAGAATTTCCTTGAGATGAGATTGACATTGCGTTGATGTAAGGCATGTAGGTGTGGTTTCATGAAATTTGTCTTGGCATGGATGATGTTAGATAAGACGAAGGGGTTTTGAAGGTAAGGGTTTTCATAGAAAATCAGAGTTCGAAAAAATGTTTTATGTGCAACCCCAGCTCGGCTCCTAGAGTGCGAATGTTAAGGCTTTTGTTGATTTGGCTTATACTATGTCCTTACGAAAGCATTATTGATTACAAGCCGCGTGAACACGCTTATGGGTGTACAACAAGAAGCATGAGCGGCGTCCTGCAATGGCCGGTAGAGGACGATTCGCGGCATGAATTGGCATATCAGACGATATGCTTAGGGGTGCCTGCAAATACCACAGCTTTCCATCAAATTGACCCCTGTGAATGTTTATGCAGGTTCAGAATCAGAATATAAAAATCTGGGGTTCGGTAAAAAGCAACCGGCCGAATGGAGAAGGAATCGATCCCAGAATTGTCGACGAATATATTAAGGGCTGGCTACTGCATAGTAAAGGAGAGAATGGACCTGGCGGGGTGATGAAGAGGTAAGATTCCTTGTAAGATGGATCACATTGCAGAGTGCTTCTACTTTGCATATAAAAATATGGGGAAATGACCAAAGTTGTACAAGATCTGGTCAAGGCAGAAAGGGTATGAAAGGAGCGTAGGATGGGATGCCCAAAGTGTGTTCCAATAATCGATGGTGGCTTTAATTCCATATGTTGGTTGTATTTTGCATAATGGATTGGTTTGATATCACCACATAAGGGTGTTGTAGTCAAGAAAAACAATCGTATATGTGGGTAACGTGTTACGGAGTTCGAGACTCCGTAAGTTAAAAGCAGGGGGCAAATGAAGGTCTTGATTGGATTTGCAAGACGACGTGCAGAAGCGAGAATGACAAGGGGGTCTCTTAATTGTTCCTGACTCAAACAGTCAAGGGTCACTCGGGTCCTTATGTAAGCAAAGTTTAATCTTAATCCATTGAGTGCTTGAGATAAAGTGAAAATAAATTCTATTGATGCAGCGCCAATCTATCTTTTCACACACACAAAATTAAGAAAATGAAGTATATCGCCAATCTTGCAAACATGCAGTTTGATCCCTTCTTTATATTCAGCCTATTTTTACAGTCATTCCCGAAGTCTGGGGAAATCATGACGCGAAGCGGGGTTAAACCGCCGCACAGCCTTTTGCAGAAAGTCCACCGTGGGAATATCTTCATCACCGCGATAACCATATTCGATATGCAATATCCCCTGACGGATGAACTATATCGAGCTATCTCTTGAGATGAGATATGGCATACGTGCATACGAGATTTAGGAAATCCCTACTTGGCGATACTGAAATTGAAGAATCGGCCGGCAAGAGATACAAAGGTAGCTCGATCTTTAGGGGGGCCACAATCCGATGCACAAAGTCTCCACCAAGCTACTTGCCGGAAAGATATTGCTACTAGGATTCAAATCTTCAGTTACCTCGGGTACAACGCTTGACTTGTCAATTGGTTCAAGTGAGTACTATCATACAAACCCAAAATTTTCTTAGCTATCTTGTGGATGTCATCTTAGCATCTAAATTAACTTCATCCGGTAAGCATCTTATCACAATATGCAAACTTCCAATGAAGCGCACAATTTGCCCAAGCACCCAACTGGATTGCAATAATGAACATATTAAAGCTTTGAATCTTGCACAAGTATCTTCGTATCACCACAATCTCACATGGAGACCCACCCACCATTGAACGAAGTATACCCGCTTGCATAGTGCCGAGATATGTGGCACACCCCTCGAAGTCCCCAATATACTCAGTGGCGCTTGCCACAAGATAATCCATGGGTCTGTCAAAGAACATGTGGTCGGTTGTCCCGATGTATTATTGGACTTCGGATATCAATGTATACATGGGACGCTTTCGGAATTGTTCGGTACCAAGATACATACGACTCTATCCGTGCAGGAAAATATTGGCATTGATAGACATGATCGACCTCCGAGACGAAACCAGAAAGCAATCTATGGAAACATCAATCTTACAGCTTCGGGGACATACGATCAAGTGTGGTAGAATTCGTAGTCGTCAACTCCGCCAACTTGAATTTTGGGAGTCCTATCACCAGAGCAAAGATCTTTCTCCTTGAAGCATACGGGATCTTCGCGATATTGATCTGCCATTTGACCGAGTCCTTGTAGGAGTGGCCGATCTAATGCGGAAATACAGTCAGCATGGCGCCATTGTAAGCTGTCCCTGGAATTCGATCTAATCGCAAGCTTTGAGATCAATTCAAGTACGATGCGAAGACCCTTATGAATAACAAAGGGCCTGATATTTGCTGCTTGAGTGGTCAGGCACCTGCTCCAGAAGCTTC
Organism: Botryotinia narcissicola; assembly: GCA_004786225.1. NCBI lineage: Eukaryota > Fungi > Ascomycota > Leotiomycetes > Helotiales > Sclerotiniaceae > Botryotinia > Botryotinia narcissicola. The sequence goes on along the minus strand of PQXJ01000464.1, from coordinate 4,787 downwards.
AAATTCAGACGAGAGTGGCATGAATTGGTAGGCCTCTAGTCTTGATCAAGTATTGGTTTATGATATGGATCCGAGTTCCCAAATACCCATATGCATGAAAGGGTAGTATGTGGGATGGGAGTGATATTACTTCCAAGGACGAAGGTAGTATTTGCCACTTGGGGTGTATTTGTCTAGGTCGAGTGAGACGATTTACCATCAGATGAATCACATTGGTTGGCTCAACATGGAATATGCTTCTAGTGGAGTGAAATACGCAATTGCTGAATCATTCAATTCTTACTTAGAAAGACCTTTCCTATTGCAGTAATTCACGTCATTTTCGGTAGTATTCGTGTCGTAAAACGTCCATATCACTCAAAAGCATTTAATATATAGCTTCAACTGGTTCAACATGTTCTCCAAAAGCACAGCGGCGCTAGAGTCTCTCACTAACATAATTTTCTACCAGCACTGACCTATTTTCTTAGTACGTCAGTATGCTCTGGGTGCATACCGGCCTCCCCTGAGTGTGAGTTAATTTGATTTTGAATGCCAGGGCACTAGCCTTGCATGTTCTGCACTAATGTCATTCCATTAGGTCCTTCAAACATCGGACAATTTTGTAGCTAACCAAACTTAATATCTAGTGGAACGAACTAGAAAAAGCAGCCGTGCATTATGCGAACGTCCCAACAGAACGAGGGGGTGGCGTATCACAAAACCCACATAATTCTAGCAATAATGGCTGGGGAGAACATTTTGTGGGATGCTCGGGCCATCAGTGAGCCTGAACTATACCTATCACAAGGCACTACCTTGCCGAGCCAGCAAGAACATTCGGTGTCGGGGCCATCCTTTAGATCTCGAAGATTTGTGAGAATAAGGACATTACACGCAAACTGGCACTATCATTCCCTACCCCTCTGCTCCTGTTTTACAGCAATCTGAACACTTTGATACTCGTGAAAGTAGTAGATTTTCAGGCCAAGCATAACGCGCGTCGGTATGGCTTCTACAAAGAAGAACCTTGACGAGGCGCGTCACATATTGTGGCTTGACATCCGAAACGCGCGGGAATATCATTGGCGAATCGGCATGTTGGATATAAGTACGATCTCTTTGTACCACGTTTGTTACTAGCAGATCCCCAGGTTTCGGCAGTGATAGTAGCAATGATATAGGGCACACAAGACTGGGATATTGCCTACAGTTAATAGCAGGAGAGCTGGGAACGAATCATACAAATCTCCACTGATCCAATCTAGGCCATACGAGACGCGTCGAGAAGAGCTTGCACCTGCTTAGCTTTGTTCTTCATGTAAACATGCGAGATGAGCGCTGAGAGTCATTATAAGATTAGGATGTCTTGGGAATATTTCAATCTTCGCAATCATCATCCGACGACTAAGGAAGAAGAGGCGCAGACAATACTACTGCAATTCATGGAAGTCTTTCCTACCAGCCCGTCACCAGCCCATGACAGGGAAAAAAAAAGTAGGGCCAAAATGAAAGTACAGCCTTTAGACCAGGTGAAGTGTTACACCCTGTCGATCCACAAGAAATTGAGAGTACAAGCAAGATCGATAATGACATACACTTCTGAGAGATCAAGAAGCACATCTGCAAATTTTCTTTTTGGAAGCTCTTTGCCAAACAACAAACTCCCTGATTGGTACTCGGAATAAATGAGATCTATCGGTGAAACTAGCAAGCATGGTTTTCATCATAACATCGCAACAATTCCTTCATCTAGCATAACAAATAGTAACATGATACTTCGTATGTCATCAGAAGAATCACGAGGCATATAGCACCAAGTAACGCGTTGTCACGTCTATAATCTCTGTCACATAAAAGCCATATCCAAACTTTGGTAACAGTTCTTACTGGTTGAAATGGATCCTATGATATGACAAAGCCGATCATAACCTGCCACCTTCAGCACCTAATGACTCGCAAAATTGAGAATTTCATGCGAGAATGGGGGAGTGAATTGTCAGATATGCAATGGATGTTCGTCGGAGTACAAAGATCGTACATTGCATCCTGTCGTATTTTAGGTGGATGGACTAATTAATCAGAAGAAATTTGACAGGTTGAAATGCTTGCATAAATAACCCTTGAAGAAACCAAGCAGGCAACGAGCAGGTTAAGCATGAAAGCGAAGTTCGGAGCTTAAGGTTAAAGTAAGGTTATTTATGGGGAATCTGCCAGGCTAATGATTGGCTATCAAAATAAGAGGTGGAATCGTAACAGTCATCCAATGATTCTCCCAGATTAGACTTTCTCGATGGAGAAATGAATGATAAGAAGGATAGACGGAAAAATACACTGAACAACGTACAGTCCCAGTAAACGCTAGTAACGTGGTGTACATGTACCCCGCATTTCCCCAGGAACGCATTTTCTCTGTATTTTGTACAACCAGCGTACATCCGCAAGTGACACAAATACGATATAAAAACGAGGCATTTCTTGGGTACATGTTCTGTGATACCGTTCTGTTACTTTGCTGGAACTCTCGTCTGCAAGCCCTCGATTTGAACGTGGTAATGTGTATGTAACAAGGTTGCGTTCATCTGCATCCTAGTCTCATCCTGGTTTCTTCATCCCCAGGGCGGTGATTGCCGGCCGGGGTTGTACCTAAGTTTTTTTTCGATGCGTGGTGTGGGTACGCAACGGAAATGCTCCAGGGGATAACGGGGGTGTGCGGAGAGTGGAGTGGAGGGATGTTAAGGTTAAGGCTACAGATAAATAGCCTGAGAACTTTATCCGGACGACTTGCCTTCTTTCTTACCAACTATCTAATTTTTCCTTGCTAGTTTTTGCTTGGGGGTTTCTTCGAATGTACCTTCGTGGCATGACCATACACGTGATGGTTAGCGCTGGGAATATACGTACCTACTTGAAGTAGGGTTCGCCGTGATGAGGTACTCGGGCCTCGGGCTTGGCACTGCAAGATTGGGGGTCTCCGAGGTGGGGGATGCAGGTATGTACCTTGGTAGCTTCTATCGAGGCTCTTGATGTCAATTAGGTGCATCGGAGAATGTAACGCAAGTTCGTTCAGTCACAAGACGTCGAATTTTGAGGAGAGGGCGGAGCCGCGAGGGTTAGTTTGTGGCGGTAATTCCGCCGGTAACTGAGGGGGGGTTGATCCTTCGTCTGATGTTCAGTACTGTAACTCAGAACGTTTTCCTTCTGTGCCTAAGGCTCAGGCATTTTATGAACGATACCCCACTTGAAAGTTCAACAATGAACTCCGGGGTAGAGTATTACCAGGACTTTTGCAGTTTGTGTGTAGGGAATCGAGGCGAGATTGTCAGGATATTAATTTCACTATGTCTACCAGTGGCAAAGGAATCAATATATTGGGGTGGCGATCGGTACCGATAGACTGGAAAAAAGCCGTTAGGGGTTGAGAACGGAAGGTGGCAAGCAATTGTTTGCTGAGACTTCGGCAACATGGATTTAGTTAGGTCAACGATGAATGTGACATTTAGGAAGAATACCATACTTCAAATGCCATGTCCCCGAGCTCCTCATTCCAGTAATAGATGGTTATATAGATATCAGACGTGGCCTCTGTACGCGAATTGATATCAGAGGCCAGCACATGAGCAAGTGCATTCTCAATATGGGCGGAAAATACTGAAAAAGATTACGTGTATCAGAAAGAAAACACGCGGACGCAAGTGCACCGAGATGAAGGATTCGTAATGGCAGGATAATCTTTGTGCAAAGGCAGGTGGCAATGATATATGCTATCAAACAAGGGTTTTCCTATCAGGATCTTATATTCTCATCTGGGTAATTATAATGCAGCGGATCGATCCATGCTTTAAAACCAGAAAGCTTACGTTGTTAAGGATCCGGATTACCAATTAAAGCTTGCAGAATGCACAATCATCTGTTGAATATGTAACATGCTTGAACCAGACGCGTTCCCAACTCTACCCGTGGGTGGTGGTATCATATCTCGAGCTCAAACATCATCTTGATGTCTAAGCCAAGCCAGGAAACCCATGACAGCACCAGTGATGAGTCCATAATTGGGGCGAAGAACGCATGCTCAATCACATCTCTAAGACACCGATGCAAAAAAATAAGGCAAGAACATCAATTCTAGCAAGAGTGAACGAGTGAACCGCCTTGCATTACCTCACCCTCACTCGAGAGTAGTGAAATCTGCCAGAATCCGAAAACGATTCGCGAATATGCTGAATTCACAATAATAACTGACAATCTTTAATATCAGATCTGCTTGGTGTCAGGAGCTTGTAGTTCCCGCCCTAACATCTATAGGTCGGACTTCACAAGAATCAGAAACATCCTTTAATCCGCCTACTCTCTGCCTCTTCTTGCCCAAAAGCACGCTTTCTTATGTTGAAGAATAACGGCAAAGCACTCCCGATCCGCACAACATTTTGCAGCTTCAATCACTGAGTGCCTTTGTAGCCTTGTCGTAGTAACCCTAGTGGGGAAGTCTGGAATCCGAAGCAAGCCAGTTCCTTCCCTTCTATAATATGATGACCGCGAGAATCCTGAAATGCATCCTTTTTCTTAAACTCATCTATCCACTGTATCCAAACAGGTGCGCCTCAAGTCCCCAAATGTCATATTTTGCGACGGGTTTCACCCCGCTGGGAAGAACATGTGACTAGTCTGCGTAGAAAACCCAGTGGGTGGGTAATACACCTCATTGGGTACCCAATGGGTGGGTAATACACCTCATTGGGTACCCAATGGGTGGGTAGGATTTCTAAAAACCCATCCCATTACCCATGGGTAACCCAAAATACTATGGG
>PQXJ01000463.1:0-29318 GCA_004786225.1 Botryotinia narcissicola | reverse complement strand
CCCGCCCCCTCACCCCAACCCTCACTAACTTCTCACCATAACACCTCTTCCCTTCACCAACTCCCCTACAATGGCAAAAAGACCCGGCCTGCCGCCCTCCGCAAAGACCACTGGCACCCCATGGCCCTAATAACCTTCCCGCCTGGCTGTTCCTCCTCCGGCCTCAGCGCCTTCCAAAAACTTCGCGAATACCGCAAACGGCACGAACACTCCTGGGACCCCTCCTCCCCCCTCTTCAAACGCGAGCCCCAACCGGGCGAATCCGACTATCAAAAATCAAAAATCCACCTCACCTCCAAACTGCGCTCCCGCAAAATAAACGACCAAAAAGCTAACACCGTCGCCGACATGGCGGCTGTTCTCAAAGATATCAGGTACGGAAGCGAAAGAATAGGTCTCGAGGGAATTGGAAAGGAAGGCGTCGTATAAGTAAAATGGAGCGATCTGGCAGACGCAAGTTACGCAGGCGAAGGATCTGATATCTGGGGCGAAGCTGTTCTCCACGATACTCTACCCTGGGATCGAAACAACCGAGACATCCTCAAAAGACAAGCACTGAGCACCGAAAAACAAGCGGAATGGAAAGCCCAGCGCGCAGCGATAAAGGAAGCCAACGAAGAAAAGAAGAGGAAGAATAGAGAGGAGAACGAAAGAATCATGAAAGCAAGAGAAGAGAGATGGGCAAAACACATAGCGCTCATGGAGAAACACCGCGCAATGGGCAAGGGTCCCAAGGTGCTCCCCCAAAGAATCAGACAATCCCCCGCCGAAAACTGGGCGCAGGAGAGGCAGGCACAGTTGGAAAAATTAGCATGGATGGAAAGGACGGGCGGCTCGGCGCAGGAATATGAATTCTCGCGCGAGCAAGCTGCTGCAGTTGATGCGGTTGAGACGCAGCAATTAAAGCTGGAATCTGCAGCGGGAGCGGGAGCTCAACCACTGGGTTTGGTAAATAAATCAAATGCAGAGACAGAGACAGAAACTCCTGCGACTAAAATTCTTTAAGATGAGAATTTGTGTGTTTGGGATGTAGGTAGGGATAGGATAGGGGCGAGAGATGTAGATGTAGATGTAGATATATATTGTAAAATCACATAGTATCACACCGAATTTGCATATTTTCTCATCCCAATGTACTAGGTATGCATATATGTACTGGGTATCTATCTATATATATGAATATATATACAAAGTTCAAAGTTCAAACCCGAAATGCTAGATAGATATGTAAATATATCTAGGTAGGTAGGCATCTATCCACTATAGAAAAAGGATGACATGATATGCATGACATGACATGACACACTGTGTTTTTTTTAATACACATAATAGAATCGTTTGTATATACTCACACTCACACTCATTCTCCTTCTTCTCTCTCTTTCTTCTCTCTCTTTCTTCTCTCTCTTTCTTCTCTCTCTTTCTTCTCTTACCCTTATTATCTCATATCTCATATTTCATATACTCGATCCCATATCACAACACATCATATCAAAGCACACACATATATACACAAACACATATATATTCACAAAAAAAAAATCTCCTAACCTTCATCCTATCCCCCCCTCATCCAATCCCATATCAACCCCATTCCAAATTCCAAACCGCCCACTCTCATCACCCTCATGGTGCATCCATCTATTGTTCCGTTTTTCCATTCGCCTTTCCCGCCTTGAGAATCCATCTGTCCCTTCCCTTCTTCCAAAGAGGAAACTCCCTAAACCTTAACCGCAAAACTTTTCAAATATTCATAATCCTCAATATTCGCATCTACCGTTTCGCGAATAATTTTCGTGGCGCCCGCGCCGTATTTCTCGGTCCACTCTTCGTTTTCTTGGGTTACGGTCTTGGGTTTCTTTTTCTAATTGCCACGTCTTAGTATTTGCGTTTTTATTTCAATCCAATTTAATTCCCAAAACGGAAAAGTAGAAACGAAAGATGAGAAAAACTTACATGTTCTCTGGCCTTCAAACTCGAAGAATTAATCGCATCATCGTGAAAGCCCCTCCATTTCTCAAACGCCTCTCGCGCTTTCTTGTGATGTTCCTCGGTATCCCAAATCAACATATTGGCATTATATTCCAAGCCCACCTCTTGACAATACGCCTTAATGATACCCTCTGGATTATCCAACAGATCATCTGCGTCAATAACCGTAATACTCACTTCCTCATCTTTCAGATTCTCGGCCTCAGTCTCGGGGGTTCTGGCGATGTGGGGACCAACTTGGTTATTGGAACGTAGGAAATCGAAGACGCGACGGAGTTCATCGTAACCAGCTTCCTCGGGCATGAAGTTGTAGAAGCCAGTTACTTTGTCTAGGGGAGGAATGGTGCAGCGGAAGTAGGAGGGAATGCTGGAGCGGGGATGGCGGATGAGGAAGGTGAAGTGGAATTGTTTGAGAATTTCTGCGGGGACGACGGTGGGATTTCCGGGCTCGGCGACGGTGTTGTATGGATATGGGGCTTTGGCGGTGGTGCCGTTAGAGTGTCCATTGGTGTGTCCATTTGTATGGCCATTGGTATGACCATTTGTGTGGCCGTTGACTCCATTGGTTTCCTCGTTTGACGCCCCATTTACTCCGTTTGTTTCGCCATTGGTACCGACACCCTTCTTGACACTTTTACCTCCGAGCGAGGGAGCAATTGATGCTGGTTTCCCTTGAGGAGGTACAAGGTAGTGAATTATTTCTTTGATGAATAGTCGTTTTCCCTATTTTGGCGTAAGTTGCTGATTCATCAGAATAAAAATGCATGCTGATATGGATTCAAATTCGAGCGCATGAAAAATATATGTTCCATGAGATAGTTTAGAGCGATAAAGAGGACGTGGATTACAAAAGATGGGACTAGAGCTCTGGTAATTTGGTGTAGAGAATAGTTGGGTATCAAATAGTAAAAATAGAGTTCATAGTGTCAGACGCTTGTCTTATACCCAAACTAATCTCGAGAGCTCCTAGATACCTGGAGGATCAAAGCCATGTAATAGTAAAACCGGGATAACAGTGGAAGCGGATTCAATTCTAACCTCTTTGCCTTCTTTCTCAATTCTCTCGAAGATTGTCTTATATGTACTATCTGCGAAACCACTCTCCTGGCGCGCGGCTTCATCATCTTCATATCTCGGGCTAAGTCTCTCGGGACCAAAGTAGAATGTATCTCCAAAGGGTTCGTGAACACAGGCAAGGACATCATCGCGAGTCATAAAGACCTAAAGATACATTAGTCATTTGGCCAAGAGAGCTGCGGAATCAATTGGGAACTCACTCTTTCGAATGCGGTAGAGCAAGCTCTGGGGTGGGTAGCACAGAAGATTGGTTTTATGGAAGTCATCTTGCTGGTTATATTTTATATCAAATCTATCAATTGAAGTTGTAAATGATAATAACAGGATCCAAACACCGGACAAACTAATTCAAGCAATCTGTATCTCAAGTAGAGCTTTGGGAAGTTGTCAATGGTTTCCTTTGTTGTTTGTTTCCTGAATAATTCAAGGTAGGTAATTCAGGTACAATCTAAGATTTTACAAATCTTGCAACTCGATTGGATAAAAAATAATAAATGCTAGGTGAAAAGAGGACTGGAAAGAAGATAGATTCTTTAAAGTTTAAATAGTAGTAGCGAGCATATGAGAGTGTAAAGTTACTTACTACCAAGGTTTATTTCCTGCTAACCCATCATACTATACTATGTAGAGTGTGGGTAGTGAAGTCAGAATCCCAGAGAGCACATCTGACAGACCAATCGAGAATGAGAATGAGCATGTGTGTAAGAGATTGACACTTATTGTGGTTTTCTGACAGCCAGACCCAAATAAAAGAAGGATTGCATTGAATGGATCTTTTCTTATTGCATCCTGTATTGTATGTGCATTGTACATCTTTTCTGCCTTTCTTTCTGTCTGTCTTGCCTTCTTTCTCTCTCCCTTACCCAAATTTACCTTATCCAGACGAAAACCAAAAATTATAATCCATGAAGCTCATTGTCTCATATCATGGATGTGAAGGGACTGAAGCCCATGGAGCCAATGAAGACAACGATATATGACATTTGTGTGGTTCTGAAGTTTTGCTATTCGTAAAAGTTGATGCAATTGACAAAAGAAGGGTACCAGAGTACGGAGTACGTTGAGGTATGACGCACTCAAATGCGGTCATGCCCCTCCTTCCAACTTTGAAATTTTCCATTTTCGAAATGTTGCCCCTCATTCGCCTTTTATGCGGGCACTAAGGAGAATCTAGAAACTCTGGGCTCATGATACTTGCGTTGTGGCTTGTGGCTTGATTTGTCGTGGGGGGGCTCGGGGGATGCAGGTGGGCGTTGAATGGCGTTGAACGATGAGGGTTTGATGGGTAGAAAGCAAAGCAAATCTACTTGTATCTTGGAACATGATGAATGATGTGAGCATATCTACCTACCTACCTACCCACCCAATACTTATTACTACTACCTGGCTGGGTTGAATACTTTATATTATTAGATTGATAAGGATTTGGAGTTGGGCGAAAAGAGTGAAATGATCACAGGAAATGACCCCTTGATGCAAGTCATCTGAAAACGCCGTCTTATTTGAACAAGGATACCTGGGTCGAGTCGACCTTCCAAGAGCAAAACAGGACAGCACGGATGTGATGAACGGCATATGAGATATGTACAGAGAAGAGTGCGGACATAAGTTTTAATTTTTTCCCAAAAAGATAATGGGTCTCCAGCCTTACCCGGGTATATCTTGAAGTAGACCCGAGGAGAGATATGCAGTACAGATACGAGAATGATCTTAAGTACTAGGTAGGTATTAATTGCTAATGAGGTGGCTCGGGTAGGATTGGTAAATGTCAGAAAAAAAGAAAAGGAAAAAAGGATACCAAGATATGATAAATCTCCAAATTTAGTTGGGAGCATCTCTTGTTCTGAATGGTTACTTGGCTAGTCGGATTTCGAAAAGTACTGCCTACCTAGCTGGGTATTTATCCACTGGATAAAGGAAAGTCATCTGCCAAATGCAAGTGTACAGAAGAGGTATTAAGCCCCACACTCACAAAATAGCCCTCACGGTGGCACACAGTGGCACACACCAAAATGGATTTCGCAGTGGCTACTAGGACCTAGTATATCCATGGATATTTGGATATGGGAGTTGAAGTGGAAGTGGAAGTGGAATTTGAAAGTACTAGGTGGGTAAGTCTTACTATTAATTGATTGATTGTTACATTCGAATGATCCCTCGGATTCAAACGAGTCGAGCATTGTGTTCAGATGAAAACATTGACTACCACGTGACTACCTACCTAGGACTCATTATTACTATTGTGCAACTTACTTCGTCCATCTATAATAGTACCTAGGCTCGAGCTAGGTATCTACATACATCGTCCATGATCCATCGCGTGTGAATGAGTCCAATTAACCTGATGGATTAATTTGAGTCATTCAAGATGTGCATCCTCGCTAGCTTCCGCCTTGCCAAGACTTTGCCATTGATATCTCTGTCATTTCTCCTCGGACCCCTCATCAGATAATACGGAGTAGATGGAACATCCTTGAACTCACAAGGCTGGAAAAGTCAGGGAGGGAGATACGGAGTCGACACCGTACACGCCCACACATGCGAATGGCCATATTATAAACACCTCACAGCATTCAATGTCTGCTCTCTCTTCCTCCCGTTCATCTTACATGATGCTCTCCTCTCCTCATGCCTCGTCTTGCTCAGTCCCGATGTTCCGACATTCATAATTCGACTCCTAACAAGTATGCGGTATAGTCCGGTGACGGTGTGACCCAACTTGGGTTAATCGAGCGAATACGGAATTCATCCCTTCACAATCCCTGCTCATGATTACTTAATGGTTAGTGATCCCGCTCAGCGGCGGACCTCTTATCGAATGATTCCAAGTGGCTTGGCAATGATGTTCTGGCGTTTTCTTAAATCTTTCTGTTTGGCCCCACTATTCTGCACCTTTAAGCTTCGCACACCTTCACCTATTGAGCAAGACTGAGTGTCGATCGTGAACTCTTACTGCATTTGCTTCGCACTTACCGTACAGAATAGATTATTTTATTGAATTATTATCACATCAATCAATTCAGCAATCAATCAACTACCAGCTAATCCATCAATGAATTGGCAGATGAATGAATCAAGTTCTCTCAAGGAATGAACCTCAAATGGCGAGAACACAACAACCCAAGAGGGAAGGGACTCGAAGAGCAAAGGGGGGAAATGTCTACTTACTATTTCGTACCTACCTAGTATCTACCACCAACCGACCTACCTATCCACCACCCACCGCCCACCTACCCACCGACCTTGGACCTTGGTATAGTTTTAACCTATAAAGGTAATAAATCACTTTAATCACCTCTTTCTCTTCTTCTTCTTTCTTTTCTCCTTCTTCTTTCTTTTTCCATCTTCACTTCTCCATTTCTCCATCATACCTACCCTACCTACCCTACCCTCGCCTACCTTCACTCACTTCACTGTTCCCTCCTACCATATGAGGGACCCAATTATTTCAATATTTCCTATCCATTTCAAAGCCAAAAAAAAAAAGACCCAAGACCCAAAAGAGAGAGCAGCTCGGGATACCCAATTAATCAATTAATTCGATCCAATCCCATCCCATCTTTTTATGTCCGTAAGATCCGCCTTGCTTGCTTGCTTGCATTTTTGGGTGAAATCATCCTTTCTTTATTAGTCGTTATCTCATTACAGTAACGCTGGAACCATGGCACAATGGCAATTGCTCCATCCATTATTTTCTTTACGTCCGCATACCTTTTCCTTATATGTTCCTATGCAATAATAACAGGAAGAGGAAAGAAGAAAGGTCCCTTTTTTCCCCCAATGGTATGCTATTATTCAGCAGACTGGGTACTTCATGCAATTTATGCATAATAGAATTCCATCGAGTCACTAGAAGAAAACGATCGACCTCTCGCACGCTCTCTTAATTACTTTCTTACATTCATACCTACCTACACACACACACATACATACATACATACATATACTCATTCATACTACTCACATCCATACATCCATACATACATCCATACGTTGTCAGACCTCCCAAGACCTCAATATCTGCATCTCTTGCGCTGCCAAGCGGAACATTTCTTGTCAATTGCTACTACCTTGCCTTACCCTTTTCCTATTGACTCTTCTTGTTCAGCCCAGTTTTTCCTTATATCCGAGGGCGTCAACGTCAAGACTATTCAATCAGAATAAGAGGGGTCAATTGCCCGAGCACTACCTTCCTTACCAATACCTCATTCGGCCAGTCCGATTTGTGATTCCATTAATCGTAGCAGAATAATAGAAAGTTACAATTGATTCATCTTTTCCTTTCTCTCATTGAGATCGCGACTCAAGAAGTCTTTTTCAATTTTCTTACTTATAATTTTTCAAAGATGTCAGGCACATCAACCGACAAACAGCCGCAATCGCAACCCGCAGCTCAAACTCAATCAAGTCAAGAAACTCCTCTCAGTCCGAATCAATCATCGCCCGACCTTGAGCCAGCAGAGGATTGGCCTGCGCCTTCATCGCAACCACGTCCGGCGCCCTTGCAAAAGAGGAGACGAGTTACAAGGGCTTGTGATGAATGTAGGAGGAAGAAAATAAAGTGTGATGGAAAGCAACCTTGTACTCATTGCACTGTATATAGTTATGGTATGATACTGTTTGTGATTTACGTATTTTTACATCCATCGTTGACCAATGTGCCAAAACAGATTGTACATATGATCAGCCTTCAAATAGAAGAAGGAACCCAGCGCCGCAGTATGTCGAATCGTTGGAGCTTCGTCTACAACGAGCAGAGAGCATTATAAAAGCTTATCTCCCAAACATAAATCTGAACGATCCAAACATAGATGCTGCATCATTACTACACCGACAGGTTGCGCCAACGACCCCTTCGACCACGAGCTCCATGCCAAGCGCGACCCCACAACCGCCACAGCTATCAGAAGAAGATGCGCAGTTGCGATCAATGATAGAATCTACAGGGCAACTCGATCTTGACGAACGTGGAAACTGGGACTTTCATGGTGGTTCCTCGGGAACTGTCTTCATTAAACGTTTACGTGAACAATTTGGTAGTTTACTCGGATCTCCCAACTTGCTTCCCAAACCACCACGTGCGCAAATGCCGCCCACTTTCGATTCCCCAAGATCATCTACTGATTCCCCTTATGATTCTGGTCTTCCCAACACAATGGATCTACCCCCACGAGAAGTGGCCATGTCTTTATGTGAAGATTCATTGCATTGCGCTTGTTGTCTCCTACGTTTCGTTCATGAACCCAGTTTTTATGAAATGCTGAATATGATATACGATCTACCACCTGACAGTTTTGGTGATGAGGAGCATAAATTCCTGCCGTTACTATATATGGCTTTAGCTTTGGGTTGCATGTTCTCGTCACAGCCCTCTAATTCCACGGACCCGGATGGAAAGAAGTATAAAAGTAGTATGGATCAAGGGTGAGTGCAGTCTTTTTAGCTACAGTTTGCATATAGCTCCGTAGCTTCGTCTTACCCGAAACTTCACGGATGAGTACAAGCTTAGATTTTGGTGCTACTTCGTCTCCAATATATTGCAAGACTAACATCTCATTAGATTCAAATTTTACAAGGCCGCTCGGCAAATGATGGATCTCACTGATTGTCGCGACATGACGTCTTTGCAAACAATTATATTCATGATCCTGTTCTTACAAGCAACATCAAACTTGAGCATATGCTATTCTTACATAGGTCTTGCCCTGAGATCTGCGTTGCGCATAGGCTTACACCGTAGTCTCAGTGGCAACTTTAATCCTATTGAGCGGGAAACTAGAAAGCGAGTATTCTGGATAATACGAAAGCTTGACACCTATGTTTCTGCTATTTTAGGATTTCCTATAATGTTAAGTAGCGATGACATTGACCAAGATATGCCAATTGAGGTAGATGATGAATACATAACTAAGGACGCGATACTTCCTATGCCCCCTGGCAAGATGTCATTGTATGTGGCTGCAAATGCTCACACTCGACTTATGGGTATTACATCGAAGGTTATTAAGCACATCTATCCGATAAAGGGTCTAGAACAATCTATCTCAGGAAACAGCAAGGCATCATATACCATTAGTCACTCAAAAATTCGAGAAATTGAAAAGGATTTAGCAGATTGGCTGGACATGTTACCTATGGGACTACGTCCTGGAGGTGACGGTCCACCCGAATTAATACGGTGAGTCAAGGACACTAGACTTTGATACAGGATACGAGATTTGCTCCAATGTTCTAGACCTTGGAGTGGTCATGAATATTTACTAATGGCAACATAGTATACAACAGCTCCTACGACTAGCATACGCGCACGTTCAAATGATGCTATATCGACCCTTTCTTCATTATGTCTCTGGAAAAAGCTGTGCTGGGAAAAGCATTGATGAGCGATCATATGCATGTGCAGCTGCTGGTGTCAGTGTAGCCCGCAATATCATTTATATTACTGCAGAGATGAAGAAGCAAGGTCTGTTGGTAGGGGCATATTGGTTTACCATGTACACAACCTTCTTTTCTGTCATATCCTTGGTATACTACGTTCTTGAGAATCCCGATAAGAGTGGAGCCGCAGAGATTTTGGCAGACGCAAATGATGGAAAGGATGCTCTGATCGGTCTTGCTCAAAGAAGTATGGCTGCCGATAGATGTTCTGAAACTCTCAAGGTTAGTGCCCCACTCCACAATGTAATACTCACCTAACCCAAATTAGTCACTGTTTGAACAACTACCAGAGAAGTTAAAGAATCGTTCCGTTTCGGCTTCATCGAAGAAGAAGAAGAGATCAGCACCGTCGTCCACCCAACCGACGCACCACAGTAGTCCTGAGATTCCAAGACCAAATTCTAGTCACTTCACTCCAATACCTCGCGCGACGACATTCCCTCAGACCCCTACCTCTCTCCAAACCAGTGGCCTTCCAATGCAAAATCTAAGCAACCGCTTCCACATGAACACAGCATCCAATCCAAATCTTCGACAAGGGTTTCAAGATCTCGTATCACCGAGTGATTTGTCCACTGCTGGCACTCCTGAAATCACAGCTTCGACTAGTCATAGTATTCCACAATATGGTGTACAAAACCAATTCAATGCCAATAACAGTATACCATATCTAACAGGATTGATGTTCCCATCTACAGATCCTTTCGCATATCCAAATCAACCGATGATGGAATTCGATGCGCAAATTATGAAGCAGGAAAATGATATAGATAATACCAGAGCGCAGCAAATGTATATGGGGGGTGGCGGAGCAGGGACTGGAAATGGAATGTTTGATGATTTGGAGGGACAGCTTTTCGGTCCGTTACCGCCTTATATGATGCAGGCTCAGCACGGTTTCGATATGTCTGGGGCAGTACCTGGAGGTGGAAACGGAGGAGTTGGTGGAGGGGGCATGGGTGGGATGATGCACGGGACAAACGCAACCACGAACACCAGTGGAGCAGGGGGTACAGGATTCAACCCTCAGAATATGGTGTATAGTACTGGGATGAATTTGGACGGAATTTTTGATAATGTTGGGAGTGATACACGAGGAACAGGGAGTGAGTGGGGTGGGATGGGGGGCCAAGGTTTTAGGTGAGAGAGGGGTTTGGATGGAACTCATCGAATGAGGACATCGTTACATTCTACCAAGTTGATTGAAATCAACAGACTGCTTCATCTTCAGCGAAGAGTTTCAGTATTGCACGGCATGGATCGGCACAGACGAATTAAACGCGGAATGGGACTATGTGGAGGCCAACTTTTCTTTTAAAGAAAAAGGTAGGAAAGGGAGAGTGATCATGATACGATTCAAGGTTTCTTCCTTTCTCTTTCGCATGGTCGAAATTTATCAAGTGGTGGTATATGTATGGTTTCAAAAATCCGAATTGGTAATGTGTAAATGATGCATTGTATTATACCTCTGGCGTCTGATTTTGATGGTGGTGGGAGATAGGGGGGAGGGGTCAACATACGGGATGGCATGACATGGAATGGCATGGAATAAGATAGGATCAGCGTTATGGTTATGGTTATGGATATGGTTTATGGATAGATATTTTGGGTGTTTTACAGAGGTTATGGAGTTTGATTTTGTGGTTGATTTTGTGATTGATTTTTGGTTTTTGATTTTGATTTTGAAGTTACTAGGTGAGAATGATGTGAATTGGAAGGTTTAGAATTGTATGGAATCTGGACAGCATCAAAATGATGTATATGGAATTTTTGTCAGATGATGTTTACTTTGCTCTCCTTCCCTTCCCTCTCTCCCCTCTTCCCTTTGTTTTTTTAACACTCTTTTCTTTCCCCTTTTTATCTTTCTTGTCTTCCCCTCCCTCTTCCCCTCAGATAATTCAAATTCCCACCCTCGAATGATTCGATTCCATTCGAATTCGGATTCGGATTCGGATTCTTACTCGAGTACATGTCTGTGTATCTACTTGAATACTGTGACCATCTATTCATTCTATTTACCTACCTAGGTATCTACCTATCTACCTCTTACCCACTTGCATATTAGCTATCTATCTGCTTACCTACCCTCCACATCTCAATCTCCAGTTCGGTTTCTATTCCAAAATATAAAAATGTCACAAATACATCACACACACACCACACCACTCAATTCAAACTTACAAGTAACTTCACATCACAAAAAACACTCTCGCGTCTCGAATAACTCGTATTAGAGAAATTCAATCTAATGAGACACCTAAGAATGAGTCGGCATCATACGATATCATATTATACATAGGTAGCCCAAGCAATCTAGCCAAGCGAATCTTCTAGCCATAGCCAAAGCAATAAGTGCACCATCATGCAAAGTGCCAAAAATCCCAACCTGATGTTAATGCCAATGTCGAAGCCAATGCCAATGACATTCATCCTCCTTTTGCAAGCAATCATGCAAGCTCCCTCGCTGCAATATTAAGTTTATCTTCCTCTCAGCCATCTTCCCTTTGCCTTCCATTTCCTACTCATCTCTTTCTTCATATCCCACATGCCATACCCCCCTTCCCCCAACAAGAATTCTCGTCTTCATGGTACTTCTAATCCGACAGTATAATTAATACAGTACGCTTAAACACAAATTTATAACAACTGTACGACATGCAGTACAACACGCTAAAATGCAACGCAATCATCTGAAGAAGAAAACCACCTCCCATCCCACCCATCAGCCTAAGCTGTCCAGCTAGTAGTACAGCAATAGTTTAAACCTCCATGACAAAAGAAAATCAAAACACGAGTAAGCCATACCAAAAATCATCCGCTGACCATCTCGATGTTTTCAGATGTTTTCAGATGGATCAATTAATCAATCCTCAAAGTATACGGACTACCACTCCTCACACTATCCTCATCATCAAGATCAACACTTTTGTGTGATCTTGGCGTCCTTGGTTGTGCTGAAGATCCATTGTGCTGGATAATAGAGAAATCCCTGATACTTCCCGCACTACTCTCTGCCTTGCTCGTAAATGGTATAGTTCTTCCAAATCGTGGATCTACAGACGGGGCGAGTCTATATCTCTTGCTGTTGTGTTGTGAAGTTTCATCGTCGACGATAATGATCATCCATACACCAATTGAACCATTCGATCCCATAAGTGGTGTACAATGAATCCATCGTGGTCGACCATCCATATCATCCTTTGTTACCCAACGCACTTTAGCAGTGACACCTCGTCCATCAGCTAGAGCTTGGGTCAACTCCTCACGAACACGATTGCTACCCCCTATTTTCGCCATGAAAGGCGATTGCAAGATGCCAGGTACCCTAAGTGTCGGACTTGCAAACAAAACCCTCAAACTTGGGTATGGACGAACAAGAAGATAATTTTCATATATACCACCGAGTTTTCCACTAATACGTCCAAGTGGATTTAGATTCTCGGGGCTTGTACTCTTGATATGTAATCTCGGCTTATGCCAATTTCCTTTTTGAAAACTGTTGTCAGGGTGATCCTCCTCAGTTTCTTTGTGCATTCTTCCTCCCCACTTGCGTACTGTGTCTAGCTCTTGCATGTTCAATATCTCGTTTAATTCTTGAAACTCGTCTTTCGGTGGTGGTCCTGGGTATTCCTCCAATTCTGCGTCGGGATTTGCTGCTCGTTCTGCTTCACGCTCCTGGGCAAGCTCGTCTGCCGCAACAAGACGTTGAAGGGATTCTAATTCCGAGCATTCTTTAACCAAACCCGAAATATCGACCTGTGCACCAATGAAATATCGAATCGTGCCTCTACTATCGCATAGTGGGGCACACATTAGAAGATTCATAAATGGAGATCCATCTCGTCGACTATTATCTGATTAGCCATCATCTCGAAGCGTGTTCAGACAAAACTTACTAATTCAGGAAAGTCTCGCAATGTTCTTGACCGGCTTCAATCTTCTCTCGAATTCTCCTCACACTGAAGGGATTTGTTTTTGGTCCTTGCAAGAACCTGCAATTCCTGCCAAGAACATAGCTCATACCATACTGTGTGGTTCGGTGGAATTCTAAAGTATAGTTAGCCAAAGTCTACCAATTAGCTCGTTACAACATACCCTCAGAGGCAAAAACAATAGGGTTATCTGGACGAGAAGGATCGGTTAAACAAAAGACCTCAGCTAAGCCCTCAGATGCCTCTCTCAGATGCGCTGGTAAAGTTCCAGTGATTCGCCTCTGAATCGATATACTAACGGTCTGTATATATGCCCATGTAATGTAAGCAGGTAGATCCTCTCGAACCAATACATCGAAAGCCTTTGTTGCCTTTTCTTCCAACGCCGCGCTCATTGTCTTGGAGGCTGCAGTGGCGGTAAAATCGAAACCAGGAATTGGTTCCAGAGCTTCCGCAATCGCATTTGAATATGAAATAGCCTTGAGTGCTTTAATAGCATCTAGGTAATATATGAGTATGGGAATTGAAGAAGGTCTATGTGCGCCTAGAAAAGAAGTGAATCTTAAGAGTAGCGAAGGGTCACTGAAAATTATTCGCAAATGCTCTGTCGAAAAGAGTTGTTCTGATCTCGTCTCCAGAGAATATCGTTTGCCTCCAGTCTCAGTTGCCGCCACAAGATCAAAAGATCCAGGATCAATATCTTCTTCATTCAATGGTTCCAACAATTCTCCCTCTTCTAGAACTCCTGTCTTTTGCAGTGCTGGTAGAGATGTCGCATTTGTTTGATATGACGACACGGAACCGCCTCGAGAACGCGAACGCGAACGCATTGTCGAAGGCGAGGATAATGATTGTGGCGAAGAGAGTATACTTTGCTTTGAATCTCTAATTTCTACACGCTCCTCTCTCTCTGGAATATCAAAATGTTCTTGTAGATGTTCTCCAGACTCGCGATGTTCTTCGTTATAAAGACTACTACTAGGATACGTCAACTGACTTTGTCAAAGCAGTAGATAATCGTTCAAAACTTACCTTGACCGCAGTGGAATATCAACTTGAGCTTGTAGAATCCTTGCCGACTTGCTGGGTGTGGGTGAGGCAGTTCCCCTTCTCGAAGTGCTAGGGTCGAATGGTCTCTCTAATGAATGTCTTCTCGATCGGCTTGCTTGTGATGGTCCTCCCAAATAAGGTGCTCCCAAACCTGCTCTATAGGGTTTGTAAAATGGTATGTCGTTCACTTCTGCACCGCCTTCTTCTTCTTCTCCTGCACTTGCTTCGTCGATTTTGGTGGGGAGCGTAAAGCCGGGATTTTTTCCATAAGTAAGGGTTCCTGTACGACGATCCGCTAAATTTTGAATGTTCATTTCTGCAGGCGCGGTAGATGTCGATTGGTTAGGATGAGGAAACTAATTGTGGCAAGAGTGATGTCAGTTCAGCCATAAAATAATATCTCGTCTCGTCTTTTTCACAAATCTCAATTGAACATTAATGACTGAACGATAATGCGCCGAATGACAAGAAATAAATACAAGTGAAATTACGTGACGCTTTGAAGCAGTTCTCTTTTCCACAATTCACACGAATCCATCAAAAGAGGAACTAATTCTCTGATGAAAATTAATAGTATAGAATTATTGAAATTACGGGATGGGTAAATCAAGTCTTGGTAAATGATGGAGAAAATTAATGATGATCGTCGACATACATGGGATGTTTCCTGAAGGCTGTTCCTTCTCTTCTGCTTCAAGTGTTTCCACATCTATGCAACTAGCAAAGAAGATATCCTTCTAATTGAGTATGATGAAGATATGTATGTACCTATGTATGTATTCCAATGGTAGAAATGAAAGATGTACAAAATTTGAATTCCACTGAGAGAGAGAAAAAAAGACAGGAGGATTGCACAGACAGATGCGAGTAGTTGTATGACATACCAAAGAGAGAATTGGAGGAGACCTTAGACGAGGCGTGCTTCCATTTCTATTTCCATTTCCAAATCCATTGCCATATCCATTCCCGTTCCCACCAATGACAGAACTACTACATTCAACACCTATAATAGTGCGCACACCAGGACCGTATGCACGACCTTTTCTTTGGAGGGGTTGTTGTGAATGTGATTGATCTCCAAATCCTGTTGATTTCGTCGACATGACGAATCCTTGGAGTATCGGGAGTCTAGGATGTTTTTCTTGGGCGAAAGGGAGGAATTGACGAATCAAGAGGGGGAAACTGGTATCATCCCTGTGGCGATGGAAGTAGTTTAAAAAGTGGAAAGTGGAAAGTGGAAAGTGGAAAGTGGAAAGTGGTAAAAGATTAAAAATTAGAAAAAGGTTTAATTCCCCAATCTAAGTTGAGTGTGTCCGACGACGGTTTGATTCCATTAATATAATGTGACCCTGGGTAGAATTGCTTTTTTGTGTGAGAGGACGAGATACTTTAAGGTTTGTAAAAAGTAATTAATGGTATGATTTCTTATTGGTTCAATCAGTATTCGAGGTGTAAATTTGTGCAAAATATACCAAATTAGGTAGAGGAGGGAGGTAGGGAGGTTGTTGTGGCGTACCTATCTATTCAATCTCTGTTTACCCAGAGAGGTGAGTAATTTCCTACCCAGATGAAAAACTTAGTAATCTGGGGCTGAAGAGTAAAGAAGCTACCATGACCATGAATGACATTGACCCATCAATTTCCTCATTCGATCAATTACGACTGACTGTGCGAGGAACCGGCAAGAGAGAACAATACGTGAATCGTGATCCGGAGACCAGCGAGACCAGGTGAGGTGGGAAGTTACTAGGAAGCAATTGTAATTGGCACTCACTGCTCAGACTACTCATCTCATTAGTTCTAGTCGTATTCAGTGGCTCTGGAGTCTTGAGTCTCGAGTCTTGACTATTGATCTTAGCGGGAGATTCAATCTCAATAAATGCGTTTGACAGAATTTGGCGACGACGATTTAGATTTCAAGACTTCAGATGAAAGAAAGAGTCCTTGCCTTGTGGAGGGACTTGGAAGTGTTCATCCAATGTTCTTTGGAAAGATAAAAGAGAAAAGCACATTCTTAAGAGAAAACATGGTATTGCATATGGTATTGTAAATCGCATTGCACATTGCATTCTACGTTGCATTCATTGTACATAGTGTATCCAATATCGTACAAAAAGAAAGACTTTCTCGTAAAACTTATCGTGTTGAGACCAATTGATCATGATAGGTAGGTAAGGTACCTAGGTGGTCATATACCTCTTACCAAGTCATTAATTACCAAGTCATAGAAAAAAGGAATACTGTCGCTTTGATTAACCTACATACTCAATGAGTGATACTTCAAAAAGACATCTCATCCAATGGTATGAGCTTCCCACACTTTGCCTCTCACGCCCTCTTATATGTATCTACAACAAACAAACAGATGTTGGTGCAATGCAGGTGCAACATAAGTACAATGTGACTAGTAAACGTTGGAACTCTGGTAACATGCGCACATGTACATCGTGCCTAGTATACAACATAACATATAGTATAGTATGTACACCACTATTGAGACAACACCAACGGTGTAACGGTCATTGTGACAGTGACATGGAAAGTATACGCTCGAGACACGGTACCTGATCATCTCTCTGTCCGTGACGAAAATATCATCGACACGCTCTTGACCATCTTATCTTATTCTCCTCGAGACCGCATTATCGGTAAATTGTTTCGCACTGTTTGTACGGTTTCGAATACGATGTACATCAGCGCCATATTACTATTTGGTAAGTACTCAGTGGTCTGGCCCTTTGATTAATCGTGTACCTGATCTCGAGCTGATCTAATCTATCAGATATCAAATCCCGTCGCGCCAGTCTAACTTGTTACTGACAACACGGTTCGCTTACGATGAGAGCAAAAGGTGACCGATCTTTGAACCATTGTCACTTGGAGCATTCACCAGACGAGATCGTAAAATTGTATGTCGCATCGAAGAAAAAGGCGCCGAAGAAGTAGAAGAAGCAAAGATGTGAACGCGCGGAGACGAACAAACGAGTCAAGGCGGAAAGGATATCGACGGGTCGGATCTTCGAATGGCCGATCTTCGTCTGGTGCGAGGGTGGAGGGTGGAGGGTGGCTCAGGTGGGTAAGAATTTATAGTGGGGCTGGTGGGATTTAATTTTATTGAATTTACGAGCGAGTGAGCGGGTGAGCGAGTGTACCTCCTTATTAAGTACCTACGTTGTAGTAGGCGACCTAATACCTAGTGGATGGTCCATGGAAACGCTGGAAGATTTGGAATCACTTCATCTGAAGAATCAACATCAATGTATTGACATCATCTACCAAGTATCATCAACATTATCTATTATCAATATCTTCCATTGTCATCATCATCTACTGGTATGAGACCTTGGAAAACATCCTTTCGGACAATATTCATCTTCACACAGTGTGCACTACCTTCATCAGCATCGTGCACAAAGCATTCATGATATCTACCTAGTAGTCATTCATACAGATACCACTTACCTTGGAACGATACACACAATAATACAGATGATACTCATCAGAAAGACTATCGTTGTTCAAATGTTCAAAGACCGTAATAAAGTATTTCCTCGTATTAATCCATCAACTCGCAATGGTTTGTCCATTGAAATCTGCTAGTGCTAGTGCTAGGTATTGCTATTGTGTATCAATCAATATTCATCACCCAAGTATTGAAAAGTTGCAAAGAACCATGATCCATCATTCGTATCCATCTTATCCCATCCCTTCCCCCATCCACTTTACATTAAATGTCAATTCCCTCCCGTCAAATATTTGATCTGCTATCATCATGTACACTTGGATTTCTGCCATTCCCAATTTCCAAATCAAGCTGAAAATCAAATCATTCTCTAGGTATCCCTCTCTATTCTTTACTCATCTCATCATATAATCCATCATCTCAACCATCTCTACACACCAGATCTGGCATAGTTTCATCGGTACATCATACAAAACCCAGAAAGTATGGCAAAATCTGTCAAGGACGCAAGGACTCAATGACCATGAACCCTACACGTGATCCACATGTGCTCCACGTCCCTGTGGCAGTGTGCGGGATCTCTCAGGGGACATGAGGCTAAACTTTGATGTAACCTTAATGAGTGATCGCAAAGATATTTTGTGGGCTAAGAGCCGGCACACTAATCATCCATATATAAGATTACGGTAGTGAACTTCAAGTGTTAGACGTTCTGTCGTCGATCTTTCTCTCTCAAACCAGGTCTTTCCTTGTTTCTGGTGTGTCGCCTCAAGTTGAGAGTAACTGTTCCCCAAGAGATTCATGAACAGATACCGTGATCATCAATTGAGATAATCTCATGCTTCGTCTGTTGAGTAAAATTATGGTCGGATGGAACCTTCAATGGGAAAAGACACAATGACACAATTAATTGATGGATTCCACCCGGCTCATCAAAAACCACCTCCTTCTTTCCATTCTCTACCAGCTTCTATCGCTCGATTAAGAGCTACATCCCCACGTTTCATTGCTTCTTCTTTGCTGATCTCTAGCCAGCTTTTGATTTCATCAATCTCCCTCTCTAGCTTCTGTTTGACTGCAGATTCGGGTTTCTCCGAATTCTCTATCTCATCTCCTCTTCCTTCATCTATAAGATTCTGCATCTCTCCGTTCCGTATATTCCAGTTCTCAAGTTTAATACTCAAACTATCCTTTTTGGTTTGATTCTCCCAATAAGCTTGGTATTCCAATTCTCCTCCAAAGCAAATACCATACCCATCACAATAGCAAATGTGTTCTTTCGGGCATAAAGTGGTTTGTCCTGCAAAAACAAATTGCCATATATATTCCCACACTCGACCACTTATATAATCCGATATCTCTGTCCTCAACAACCAATCTCGACAGGAAATATATCTTGCAAGTGGCAGAGTTCGAATCCTCTCTTTCGAAACGGCAAATTGTGCGCAACAAGGCTGTGCAAGCACTTTGGGGACAGGTTCAAGTGGAAAAAGTTCCAACCATGCTCTTGCCATAATAGTCTGCTCTTGTTTGTCATCATCTTCCTCCACTATTCCTGGATGCATCCAATCCGGACATCCTGGATGCCAATGACACCGTAGATTCATGTATCCTTCTCGTGTAACACGTTCGGAAGAGAGTCTCGATATCATCTGAACTGCATCGAGATCGAGAAGTTCATTGTTATGCCATGTCATTTGATGAGAATGCATGAATATGCTAACGTCCGAAAGATTGTTATAGTTCTCAATTATATACGACAGGTATATCATAACCTCATGACCTTTATTCTTCGGTGGATGATATTCGGCTTTCGGATCGTTCGCTGTATATATGGTTGATTGGATGCTAGTGTCATTTTCGAAATTCTCTTTTATCCAATTCACATCTTCCTCTTTCGTCCTGGAGATAACGAGCATTTTCGAATATGTTGCAGGAAATGGTTTTACAATTCCTGGAAGAAAGGATATCGGTTTTTGTGTTTTTTGCATCGTCCTCCATTTCGCACCATATAGTTGTATATCATTGTGCCATTGACCAGCCCCTAATTCAATCGGTTCCCATGGAGTGCTGAGGAATGGCTTGATGAGTAAAAGCAAAAGTGTTGCTGTTAGTAACGAAGCAAATGGAATCAGTTTCTTAGGAAAAGGCATTGTCATCTGGAAGTAAATGAGAAGCAAAGGAGAAAGCAAAATTTAAATTCTTGCTATACATCAAAGTTGAGATGATCTATTGAAATTCAAATCATCATTTTTCGAAGTCATTATAATACATGAACATTTAATTATCAATAATATTACGGGCTGGATAGAGCTTGCCTAAATAACGAAAACATCAAAGAATGAAGGAGTGACGGAAGGAGAGTTTATATTTCTCCTAAGTGATGAGAGGGTTTCAGTTACTCTTTCCTTTTTGAGACGAGGGGAAGAAAAATATTATGAACGCGGGTTGGTACTAACTTGAGATGAACGGATTGGAGGTATGGATTGGTGAAGGGAGGAATGAAGATTCGTGCGCCACGAATGGATGGATTTGGAATTATTGATTGGGTTTCTTGGGAATGTGGTTTGGAATTTTGGGAGGGGGGGATGTGCGATGTGATATGGTGATGGGTTTGGTTTTTGGGATGGGATGGGATGGAATAGGAAATTGATTGGGAAATGGATTGGACTTTGGATTTTGGAGATTTTTCTTTTTGGTATTCTTTCTTGGAGTGGGAGTTGAGGAGAGCGAGAGGGAGGGGGGAGGTTAAGGGGAATGTAAATTAGGTATGGAGTGTTTTGAGATTCAATTGAATATTCTCATGAATACGGAATATGACAATATATGTTGTATACCTTCATCACATCATCGTTTTCCTCTCTAGTTGTGATTTTTTTTACAGTAACTTTATTTGATCTGACTTGATTTGGTTTGATTTTGATTCTTTAAAAGTTTTCGTTTTGAAAGTTCCGCCTTGGAAGTTTTGACTTGAATTGAATTTTCTATGTTTGTGTTTATATTCATGATTATATTTATGATTATGATAATTCTGAAAATAGAATAGATGTTTTCTATATATATATCTCTCTATCTCTCTCCCTCTCTCTTTCTTTCTCACTTTATCTTTCTCACTTTATTTATATCCATTCTTTGCTTTTACTTTTGCTTTTACTTGCTTTTGCTATACTTTGATCTTATAATTTAGAACTCATGACTAGCGAGCTAGCGACCTAGGTATTTGATTTTTATGAATTGTCTTATTTTGAGGTTTGGAGGTTTGAAGTTTGTGGGTTGGAGTTTGTGGGTTGGGGTTGGAGTGAGCTTTTGATATGAAAGGATTAAGGCTGGATTGGAAAGATCGGAGTGGACTGGATTGGATTAGATTGGATGTGAGCTAGTTGATCTTTTGATTGTGTGGTGAAGGGATGCTGTTAAGAAGAGATGAAAGGAGAGGAGTTGAGTTGAGAGGAGTTGAGGTGAGGCGAGGTGAGGTGAGGTGATATATAGGAGATATGGATTGGCTTTGAAGATATATGGATGTGTTGTTGTTCTGTTATTCATTTATCCGTATTTTCGTATAAATATGAATATATACACATACATACATTCATTCATTACCTTCGTCATTGCAATCGTCATTGTCATGTGGTTAACCATCGAGAAATTCATCTCATTCATATTATCTCATTGTCATTCTCTTCCTTGATCCAATTTCGTCACATCATAACCAGATTCCCCGACTCCAAACTCTCAACATCCAACATCTATACCAATCAACCCACCAAAGTGTTCATTCCCCTCCTCACCACTATCCTCACCCGCTCCAATAAATAAATCGCCCAAGCCTAATACTCCTGCTACACCTACCACAGCGCCAAAACCCCCTCCAGCTATGGCTCCTAGACCACCCCAACATACACCTACATGATCCACCTCCTCAGTTTCGGCAACTACACCCACGACTCTTCTCCTACATCAACTCCAACCCCGGCGTTCAAATCGCCAAAGCGGTATCAAAGACACCGCGATAAAATCCTTGCGGATACCAAAAAGGTGAAGTTTGAGGTGTACCGAGTTTCTGGAGTATTAGGATATTGTATGTCATGTTTAGTTGAGCGCGAAATGTTAGGGGATGGAAAGGAAAAGTGGAGATGCAATGGAAGGGTGTATTGTGGGTGTGTTAAATAGGGTGATGTAGTAGGATTTGCCGTTGGGTGAGAATGATGAGGTCGGTCTTTTTGGGTTGTGAGGGCTTGATGGGGAGAAGTGGAATTTGCGGAGTTTTGTTAGGGTGTGGAGGTAAATATACTGAGTGTTGATAGATAGGTGATAGGAGGGAGGGGGAGAGCGGGTTGGGGTGTGGTGTGGTGTGGTGGTTAGATGTATTCTTATTTTGTTCCGATGTTTTTCTTGAATTCTGAACTGCAATCACTTCACTTACGCAAGAAAATATGGACTGTTGCCTCGATACTCTTTTTTCATATCGGCCAGTTCATGTCGCGGAACTCTCTTAAGCTGCAAAAGAGGGCGAGAATACGTGTGTTTAGTCACATGTAGTATAAGTGTAGTCCTCCATGCCAATCTTCTCTTTCTATCTTTCGTCCAGATACTGATTGGTACTTGTATCTCTCTTTAAGATTGCATTCCTAGCACACTTGCATGTAACCCATTCACTTCCAATTATTGATGTCTGTGTATGTATCTCTATCTAGTTCTCGAGGACTTCGACCTTAAGATTGCATATACTACTAGGCTTTTCTCTGCATATCATCTTCCTCATTTAAGCTCTAGCTGGAATCAGAAGTAGAATAAAGAGTGGGAGTTGATAGTTGGGCTTGTATATCAACCCCACGTTTAAGAAAAGATCTTGAGAGCTCGAGACTACTGTGAAGTTTGTTTTGGTAAGTTTATTATTTCAATAAGTTCCGATCTTGGATGAATGAATTAAATGGCAGCACTAAGCTTGCTATATTGTAGACTCTTTAAAGTCATGTTATTTCGAGATTGAATGATAGTATAGGGAAATTTCTGAAGCATCAAAGAATATAGAAGAATCATAAATTGTAAGCTCTTCCACGTTTTGTTAAAATCGTTTATTAAAAATATTGACAGGTCGATCGATTTACTAAAGACTTTTGATTCTTGAAAAGGGAAGTTAAGTTCGGCGAACTGGTATGATTATGGTCCAAGCTTTTGAGACCAAGAGGATGAGAGTACTTCACTTCTCAAACTCAAACTCAGGATTTGTCCGAGACTTACGATGCTGATATTGTGTGTGGGAGAGTTTGTTGTGTTGATAGATGCAGCGCTGTTTGTGATGGAGTGAAGATGCGTCGTTGTGTTCTTTGATGGCTTACCTTGCATTATTTCCAATTGGTTCACATGTTTGGGTTTATGGTACGTTATTTTCGGAGCTGGATCACCATAAAGCATACTACTTGATTTTTATACCCAGGAGCCTATGGATAGCGAAACTGATGTAGATATCCTAGGTAAACATGGGTCGCAAAGATTGCGCACATGTTTTATGGATGGATATGGGTGCGTGTCCACACGAATGCACTGCCGTCGTCATTGTTGTTTTGTTGAGCAATTGGTTCATCCAATGTCTAGTTGGATGAGTATTCAACTTGAGCCTCACTGTGTGTTTTTCTATTTTATCCAATATTAACCGCCAGGGTCATAATTCATGATTGGCTGGATAACTCTGGGCCAATCAAATAGATGTATAAGATTACGTCTTCTATTTACTAGGTATTGATGAGTTGGCCTTGCTGCACAAATCAGCCGCGCTGATGGATGTAAAGTTTACATAATGACAGACGGCTTTTCATCGCCTCCTTTGTGTATTTGCGTGGTTTGCAGTATTGAAGACAGAGTTAAGATGCTTTGCGAAGCGTGCGAGAAGATATTTTGTGGCCGTCAAATGTTGAGTAATCCGGTTCGCTTCTGGAAAGCTAATCCTCATCATTCTTCTTTGCAATCAATTATTGATGCTTCGGCCTCTGGACGTTGGATTTGTTATCGACTGCTGGCATCTTTCGGCAAGAAGACAGATTATAAGGATGCAATCGCAGGAGCGTCTCCTTTGACTACACCTTCAACGTGGAAGTTAAATCACACATCTGACCAACGATGTTGGTGCCTTCAGTTTCTTTTTGGAGATAATTATCATGAATTCACCGTAATGTCACACGAAAGTAGGTCAAAGTTATAGATATTGCCATCCAGCCATACTTATTCTTCAATCTAGAGTATGGAGGGCCAGGCACAAATCATGCGTCGATCGCAAGCGATACTACGATGTCAGATTCTGCACTGTCACAAGCCTCGAAGTGGTATCGTGAATGCTTATTGAAGCATACCACTTTCAACACTTCACTGGTATCCAAGTGCCTCATGCCAACTAGACTTCTTCGAATTGATGGAGGCGAAAAATATGTCAGGCTTGTTCTGACAAAGGAAGAAGTGGTCCAGGACTCACATTATTCAACCCTGAGTCATTGCTGGGGAAACTCTGATATTTTAAAGCTTACAATTTCGAATCTGGAAAGTTTTAAGGCTGGTATCTCTCTCGAGCGATTCCCGAAGACGTTTATTGAGGCTATATTTGTTGCTAGAAAGTTGTCCATTCCTTACATATGGATAGACTCACTTTGTATCATTCAGGACTCTGAAGATGATTGGCAGGCTGAATCTGTCTCGATGGAAGATGTCTATGGCAGCAGTAGTCTGAACATTATGGCTACTGTCTCGAAAAATAGTCATGAGGGTCTTTCTCGACCTCGAGACCCCAGGATGTTGGAGACATGTCCAGCAATCCAGTCAAGATGGGAAGATGCTAAGAACGATCTATTCTATCTATTCAACAAAAAAATCTGGAGAGAAAAACTGTACAGTGGACCACTGCTAGTGCGAGGCTGGGTTTTGCAAGAACGTGTCTTATCACCTCGTTCACTCCATTTTTGTGATAGTGAACTACTCTGGGAATGCAGGGAGACAGCCAGTTGCGAAACATATCCAGCAGGGCTACCAGAAGCTTGCGAGCAGGAGAGTTTCAAGATCCGACCACTCTCGGGCTCTGATTTATATGAAAGGAAGTATTTGATAGACGAGGCTCAGAAGACCATGAAAGGCACTGCTTATGATAGATGGAGCCGGTGGGTTACTCTTTACAGTGGAACACATCTAACGAGAGATTCGGACAAACTAGCTGCAGTCAGTGCGCTGGCCAAGTGCACACGGGCAGTTTTAGATGACGTTTATATGGCAGGCCTTTGGAGATCTATGTTTGCCGATCAACTTCTCTGGTGCGTTTGTTTCACTTCTCGCCCAAAAGACTATCGAGCACCCACTTGGTTTTGGGCCTCGGTTGATGGCGTTGTTATCCTTCCTTCCATCCGTCCCAATACCAGATATCACGTTGAGATCGATGAGGTACTAGTGACGCCCGTTTCCGGCGTCGATGACACTGGTTCCATTTCGGATGGATATTTTCGTGCGTGGGGACTGCTAATACGTGACAAACTTGTCAACGACCAGAGAAATCCTGGACTTCACTCCCTCGCCGGGAACGATAAAGGTACAGATCTGACTATAGAACTGGATGTACCGTTCGACCAATGCAGAGAAAAGGTGATAGTCGTTCCCATCTTGGCAAACTTGGATGGACCGGGTCATGACGATTATTGGTTTCATGCATTACTTCTTCAGGAGCGGGCGATGTCACCAAATGGTTTCTATACACGGATAGGCTATGCGTCCGTCATGAATGATTATGTAGAGTATAAGTTCGGCTTGGACCACCCCCAAAGTTTGTTCAACCTGAAGTTTCCGGGAAACCATTGCGTTTCGAAGTTTGAATCAACTTAATCGACCCAAGATGGGGGAGGTGCAGATTTCGACGTTGAGTTGGATGAGACTTTGTATCTAGAGGGTTCACTGGGATCTTTTGTGGTTTATTGAGAGATATTTGGCGGGGAGGAATTGGATGGGTAGTTATGTGGGAATGGGTACTGCAAATGAGAAGAAAGAAAGCCGGGCAAGTTCTTTCAAATTTTTGGGATCTTTCAAATAGGGATGGAGATATATGTATACTTGGTATTCTAGTTTGAGGTCTATTATGTGGTTTATATTCCTTATCAGCTCGTCTAGGTATATGATACCAGCCAACTGTCACTGCGCGTTCACCATACTATGAGCCAGTGATCTATCATGCATTCAAATTTCGATGAAAGAATTACGATATTAAATCGGATCGTTGTAAAATTCTGATATAGAAAGTTTGATATATGTAGACTATGGATAGATCTGTTTTGTAGAAGGGCTTACTATGCACATTTGAAGAACATTGTCAAACCTCGAAAGGAAATATGAAGAAGAGATACTAGGCCAGCGTCATCAATCAATACATACTGAAAACTCTGTGTTTGTATTGTAATATATTGAGTAGATTTTGTACAGTACAGCTAGTGCTGGTTGTCGGTTAAGAAAGAGTGGGTCTTTTCTTTGTGATTAGACAGTCTGAAGTTCGTGAAGTAGACTAACTTAATAACTGTATTATAGATCTCTTGTGGAATGATTGATTTGATGGTAGTTTGTAGATTGTAGCTATGCCGTAATTGAAAGCTATAAACTTTGAAAAGATGTAGAGATCACTAGATTTGGTCATTTAATATGTGGCACCCGGACGCAGAGATCTAGATCCTTTGAATATCAAGGGCGGGGGGGTGAAGTATAACTAGAAGTTACGAGGGTGAGAGTGTGAAACTTGGTAGAAGTCATCAATCATTCGGTAACGTCCAGAGAAGATTGAGCTTAGGTATGGTAGGTATTCTCCGCATTGCGGTAGAGTGGAAAGATAGCTAGATGTTAAAAGAGTGAGGACCTGAGAGTGAGCTTTTCCGTGATACCTACTACCTAGGTACCAATATCTTCATAGCTTTTCCCGTACATTGCCAGTGATTTCCTCACATCACGTGAGAGAGTGAAGTGAAACAAAAGAAAAAAAGCAAAAGCCACATCGAATGTCTTGTCCCTTTTTTTCCCCTACTGACTAAGAGAGGAGTACCGTAATTAATTGTAACTTACCAAGGTAAAATTCTCCAAAGAGTACAAAACAATAATTAACCTTCCTGTCGTTACACATATCAATTTTTTATTACTACTACTCTTATTATTATTATTCTTATTCTTCTATATTCACTTCTTCATATTCTACCTTCATCTTCATTTCACCCTTATCTGTTTGTCTGATCACTTCTTCTTCTTCTTCTTCTTCTTACCTACCTATCCATATCTTTCAAGGCTTAAACGGGAAATAGTGAACCGACGTACCGATTCTTTTCAGCAATCCAAATTAAACTTCCCTCCCATCGTTCTCGACCTTAGACCATCACCAAAGTCCAAACCACAAACAATACCACTCCTTTCAAATACATCACAATCACGTCAAACGACAATCAGTTCAATTCAATTTGTCTCTGATATTATAACACTCAATCTCTAATTGTAATTAACGACCATACGCTTCTTTGGTATGTTTCAACCTATTTGCTTCGACTTCTCCTTATCCTGTCTGTCGCAACACGAATTGAACTAATTTCCCGATCCAGCTCACCTCGACTCAACCACACAACCACGCCAACCCAACTACCTCCATCTCCATCTACACCTACACCTCTAATTATGCCTCAAGGTTATTCATTTCGAGATGTTGGTGACCCATCGCAAATTAAGAAGAATAAACAATCAATGGCAGATCTCAAATTAAGACGTCTTACTGAATTGAATAACCGACTCCGAGAAGATTTAGAACGCGAAAGGATCCCAGTCTCTCAAGCTGCTAAGAGGTAAATTTACTCCTCTTCACCTTTTGACTACTCGAGAAGTTACTTATACATGATATCCATTTAGTATTATTCAATATACAAGTCAAACTAAAGATTTTATGGTTCCATCAATTTGGGGTACCGTTGATAAGAAGGATGATCCATATGCGCCGCAACAAAGTGGTGGATGCTGTTTGTTGATGTAAGACAAGGAAGAATACATCAAGATAATTCGAAATGGAAAGCATGCGAACGACCCGACAATGACCAATCATAATTTCATCAATCACTCAATTCATAAATCCATTCAGATACACCACTTTCGATATCGATCCTTCCTTTTACAAAAATCACGTACATCACCATACAGAGGGAGAGAGGGAGGTAGCAGACCAGAATAAAGGGCGTTATTAACGGGGCGTATTGGGGAAATCATTCACTTATCAGCCTTCTTCGACATTATTCCCAGAAATTCCAATGTTTCTTCTCGAACCTTTCCGGTATAGGCCTGCTTTTTTTTCTTATGAGGACACCAGAAGAAGCATTAGCATATTTCACCAATTGGAGGTACATTTTCATCATGGACAGGGCACGATAGCAAGCTGGTTACTCTCGATTCGATTGTATCTACGACGTGTATCTTGAGGTGTGCGATTGTTTGAGACTTTTCTTGATGAAAATGAAAGGCAGGATAAAGTCATTAAGAAGGAAGATGAAGAAGTGAAATGGGGAAATGGGAAAAGAAGCATGTAATAATTTTTTTTTTCGTTTCTGTTCGTAGTAGTTACACCTTTTTACCCCAGGACTACCAACAAACATAGTATGCACCTTCATATGGACTTCTTTGTGTATAGGATTATTTCAATGGAAAGTCATTGGGATGGTATTGTTTTTTATACGAATGAAGAGACTTTTGTTTTTAATGCATTTTTGAGATATTATATTGTATTTGGCATTTATCTATCTTCACATCTGATGACTTTTGAATGAGAGTGAGTGAGTGAGGATTATGTTATGTTAATTATATATGTACATGTGTACCAGTATATAGCTGTTTATTTGCTATTATCTGATGTTTTGAGATTTGAGATTTTATATTTGATCTCTATTAATGTCTACCTACCATGGGTAATATCTAATATCCAATAATTATTAGTCGAGACTCGAAACCCTCTTTATTTAATTCGATTTCATCCCGGTAGTTACAATCGATATATATGTAATTATAATAAGTCTGTCTTCCATTCGGAATTTGTGTAACCTACCTACTTATTAGGTATCTAGGGGAGGGGGGAAGGTGGGTGTGAGCTTGGGAGGGATTGAGATTTGAGATTTGGGATTGGGATTGGGATTGAGTATTTGGTGCATTGTGGAATTGGCATTGGAATTAGTGTGTGTATTGGTTGGTGTATTGGTGCACTACTGGGGAATTGGTTTGGAATTGATGTTGAATGGGTGTGGAATTGGTCGTAGGCGTTCATAATGATTGCAATATCTCCAAATTCCTCATATTCCAATGCATATTTTTGACTTTTTTCGTCGGCAGGCGAATAT
>PQXJ01000462.1:0-29344 GCA_004786225.1 Botryotinia narcissicola | reverse complement strand
CCCTTCG
Source organism: Botryotinia narcissicola (assembly GCA_004786225.1). NCBI lineage: Eukaryota > Fungi > Ascomycota > Leotiomycetes > Helotiales > Sclerotiniaceae > Botryotinia > Botryotinia narcissicola. Next base: position 29,337 of record PQXJ01000462.1, on the reverse strand, counting down.
TTCGAAGGGGGCAGACATGAATAAGATACAATAAACCCCAAAACCCACCTTTACTAAGTCAATCCAACATTTGGAAATTAATGTAAGTTAGAAAAGGGTTTCAATTGATTTGAAATCTGGATTAAAGGTTTTGATTTCCTTTAAAATAAGATCTATTTTTTTTGATTTTGAAAATTCTTTTATTAGGATTTTGTAGATAATAACTTTATACCATTTTTGATCCTTTTGAATTTTTTCAAATTTGATGAGATTGCTTTAGCTTGCCTTCTTTTTTAATAGAAATTGTAATATAAAAGGAGTGTTTATAGTAATTATTATATTACTATTTATAGATAGGGTTTCTATTATTACAACCGGGCCTTTGATTCTAGTTTTCTGAAATGCTTTGTTTATTTGGTTTTGTATTAATATAGGGGAAAAGGAGATAATATTTGTAATCTCTGGTTTGATTAGGATTAAGCGTCTTTGTGTGATTTCGATCTTTTTATCTATTTAATTAAATCTAATCTTTTTTTCCTTACTTATTAAATTCCATTCTCCTTCCTTTTTTATTACTATATATATCGATTTAATATTTGGTATATTAATAAACAGAGGAGCTTTTATAAGGACTTTAACTTGAGTTTCGATTTTCTGTATAACGGATTCTAAATAAATGATTTGAGAAGTAATAATATTGGAAGCGATAGTGAGCTTTTCTTTTTCAATATATTCTTTAAAGATTTTTAAAAGATTTAATAGTTTTAATTGCTTATTATATAATTAAAAAAGAATTGAAGTTAATATTATAAGATCTCTTATTTTTAGGATTGTTTCCTTTAATATAATTGTCTTGTTTTATTTTCTAAATTGTTTATTTTGATTACTAAAAAATATTATAGAGTATTGTTTCTTATTCTAATTGAATATATAGATAGTATTGATTATATCTTAAGTAATAAAGGGATTACTAAATAGATTAAACTCTTCAACTCTTCTTTTAGAACTAATTGATTAATTGATTAATAGAATAGAACTAAAGATTTCGAATTGAGGGTTTTCATAATTTGGTGGAGGTCTTGAAGGTATTAATTTATCTAGGATAACAATAGAATAAGTATTTGTTATAATAAAGGCTTCAGAAGAAGCCTTTATTATAGCTATATCCCCAAGTATTGATGGATTATTGAAATAGTTTATATTAGGAATTATATTCTTATTTTGAAGATTTGAGATGAAAATTTTATACGAATTTTCATATGAGTTTCATATTTAAAGTGCTGATAATAATATCACAAATAACTACTGGTTAGAATCATTTGGGGGCAGTTGCAATCAATTTTGTTAAATGGCTATGATCTAGATCGATCGCGAAAGGATCGTATTTCGAAGAAAAAGTTTCCTTCGAAATTTGTTGTGTGATAAATAATCAATTATCTCGTAAAGAAACTATAACTTAGGAATATGAACATATTGTTGTTAGTAAGCTTTCAATTCTAAAAAGAATATAGATCAATCAATTACACTTCACATACTCTCTATAATTATTACATTCATTAATAAACTCTAACTTATTAAATAAACACCGTGCCTGTAATTGTTTCATACATTTCCCGACTAATTAGCTTCCAGTTATAAAACATATTTTAGAATGTATATATTAGGATATGTAGACATATTCAAAGAGAATTAAAAAGAAAAGATTAAAAATCCAGAGGATAATATTTTATGTTCTCTATCTACTTGACTCTTTGTATCGTCAATCAAACGTATATAATTAAATGTAAAATGGCTCAAAATATTTGATGATCTCGATTAACGTAGTCTACATATGTAAAGCTGTTTGATAAACAGTAAGATTATTAACCGAGTAAATCTCTAGTTAAATTACTATTCAGACTAAGGATACGAAACTATAAACCAATCTTTTATTCTCCAAGTCTATTCGATATCATTTGAACGATAATACGTCTTTCGAATCTATTCAGCCGATCTTCACCATTTTCCCCTCTCGGCTGTCTTTTTCCTATTCACAAGGCCAAAATTGATTTTCCGGTGCCGTATTCCAGATTAAAAACTGGCATTGAAGTCAACGGTGTCTGTAAGCCCAACTTAGATGGACAGACAGGGTCGTTGCTTGTTTTCAATTTTAATGTGCATTCTTCGTCTATCCCAAGGGTACAAGAAGATGTTGCAATATTCCACAGTCCGCTATTCTGTGAAATCCAATTTGACCCTGCAAGTGTGCAGTTTGAAATATAATTCATCGAGTTCGCAGCGGAGAATGGCAATTTCTTATCTGGAGACAAAATCAAATCCGAGCAAGCCGACATGGGCTGCGTGACATATGTAGCGGATATATTGCCTCCTTGTTCCGGGTTTACAGTAGCAGACTGTCCCGTGTAAAGGTAATTCCAAGCATCATAAGATATGTCATGTGCTCCACCTGAGTGGTCGACATGGAGCAAATTGACGGACCGTCCACCGTAAGATACCTGCACGCATATACTAGCACCGCAGTCAGGCCATGTAGGCCAGTATGCAACTGTTAAAGATCGGAAGTTAATATCGTTAAGTAAGGATTAGTTTTCTTGGTTGCTTACATACCTCGGTTAGTGTTAATCATACAGCCAAGTACTCCGATTGAGCTGCCAAAGAATGGATGAGGGGTTATAGCAACAGGTGTTCCTGCTGCTGGGTCTGCTGCTACAACAGAAGAGCTGGCTGGAACGACAACTGCTGATACAGCGTTCTTAAGTATGAGAAGAGAGGTGAGATAATAATCCATCGTTGTAAATCGATAAAAGAAAGGTGGCAATTCTGTAGAATATCTCAAAAGAAGAGAGCAAATGCTGTATTATGGTAAGATGAAGATGTCTGTTCAAAACGAATGACTATGAAAAGAAGAACATAAAAAGAATGACTAGAATGGAACTCGCAGTGTAGCAGGCAATGAAGACAATTGTAAGTGTTATAATTTGAATGATGAGAAGGGCAGAAACGAAACATTAAGTAAGTAGTGGGGTCGCACCTATGATTGAAAGATGCTTCCATCAAGTGTATGATCCCATGAATGGAGGCGTAGCAAGACATTCGGTGTCCTTCATATCAGGTCTCTTTTCATTGTAGGTCAGATGTGAGAGGTTGCTACCTATGAAAAAAATCCTATTGTGACATCTCTCGCAATTTGACTTGAAAGGGACAAGGAGTGTCCTGAGAATTGTCCTGAGGATTGATTTACTAGACCAAGGTCCTTTAAGAGGAGGACTATACAAGGTCTTTCTCCCTTCGCATCCTGCAATGCAACTGTTTTATAATTCATTACCCCTGAGTTCTCTTTACCGCAAAGGAAAGCTTACTGAATATGGCGCAGATTGCATAGTAGTGTTTGGATTGTCTATGATGGTCAATGATTATCGATATTTTTAAAGCAGTCGTAATTTAACATTTTGAAGACCCACTAAGATGTCACTCATTTAAAATTAGCCAACAAGATAATAAAATACAGGGTGTTTTATCTTCATGGCCTGATTGTTGTTGGACCGTGAAGGATGAGGCTTAGTGAAGGATCGGCCGAATTGGAAAGCACAGTCAGAGCCACTTTTCTGCTGAGCAGTTAATGTACTACGAGTAGTGCGATGCAAAAAATACCAATATCGATACCGATACCGATAAATGTGTGGAGATACCTATTTATAAATAAGTAATGGCTGTATGCGTGCTCATGCACCGGCGCACACTGAGTGCATACAATCCTCGTTTTACCCTCAAACAATTTTTTGGTAGACTATTGAGGTAAGTATTCAAGCACTCCATTGCTGATTATGTATAAAGCTAAAAGTCAACATTCATTCCACCTCTAGCTTGGAAAATTCGGTATTTACTGAGCAGTGCCTATTGAAACAGATACATTCCAACGATCAATATTTTCCGGGTCGGTCATTGAATATTCAATAAAATACTGGACCCGAACCTCTTGCCGAGGCAGCCTTATTGTGTGTTGGGCTAATTGCCCTTTGAAATGAACCCCTAACAAATTCATAATGTATGTCACCCAAACCACTGGATTAGCGAGCGTAGTGTCTATATCAAGCCGGGCTGGATACTCGCTCTATGTTCTTGGCCAGTATTCTAGTTTTTGAACAAACCGTCCTCTCATCACCAAGGAACTACGGTAAGGTCGATTGGCATCCTATGAAAGATAGGAATTTGTCGCACAATTACAACCTTCATAATAGTGAAGTTAGCCTAGTTGCGATCTATTCTTAGATTCAGTCATTTTATCTACGGTAAAGTGTGTAATTAGACCCCAGTGTTATGCCTCAGCTAAGCTGGGCTATACTCCAAGTCAATATATGCAAAACCGTATTCTTTCGTATCTATGATTTATAGCATTGGCTTGAGATCTTCTGCAACTGTAAAAGGTGCATCTGTCTTGCTCTTGACCTCTTCCACTGTTACCCCATCTGCAATCTCAATCAAGGTAAGTCCTTTTGTGAAGTCGACATCAAATACCCCCTACGTATTTGTTAGCACTCTTTGTTCTTTGCCATCCATCACCAGCCGCTAGGCGATCACTTGATCATCGGCGCGGATAATAGGCCACTCACCAGTTCAGTAATAACCCTCGAGACGCAAGCTTTTCCTGTGAGTGGAAACTCGCACTGTTTGACAATCTTTGCATTTCCTTTCTTATCACAGTGCTCCATTGTCACAACAACCTTCGTCATTGAAGGGTTGCTGACTAAATCCATGGCCCCTCCAAAGCCCTTAATCTTTCCGGGTAACATCCAATTCGCAAGATCACCATTCCCGCTTACTTGCATAGCTCCCAATATGGTCAAATTTACTCTTCCAGATCGAATCATACTAAAGCTCTCCTCACTACCAAAAACTGCAGCACCGGGGTTTAGTGTCACTGTCTCTTTGCCAGCATTGATGAGATCCGCTTCCTCAAATCCCTTCTGAGGATAAGGACCTAGCCCTAAGATACCATTCTCTGATTGTAGTTGTACTTCGACTTCTGGACCAACAAAGGATGGCGCAAGCATAGGCATTCCTATGCCGAGATTGGCATACATACCATTTTTGAATTCTTTGGCGGCGCGCCTAACGATTCTCTCTCGCTTGGCAGCGGTACCACCACTACCAAGCGCACTCTTTGCCTTTTGATCATTTGGATCTTTTGCAAAGGTGAATTTTTCGATGTTCTTAGACGTTGTAGATTGAATAACTCTCTTGACATAAATTCCCGGAAGATGTACAGCTTCCGGTGGGATGTCTCCTGGCTCTACAATACTCTCTGCCTCCACGATTGTCATCTTCGCATTTCTTCCCATTGCACCATTGAAATTGTTGGCTGCTAATCGGAATTGACAATTTCCAAGCTTATCCGCTTTCCAGGCTTTCACGAAAGCGTAGTCACCTCGAATGCTCTCTTCCAGCAGATATGGTTTGCCGTGAAAGATTTTTACATCCTTTGGATAAGAAAGCTCCTTTGGCGTACCATCAGGATTATTACGAAGTGGAAGCTCGCCGGTTTGTACAACCGTTCCAAATGCAGCAGGGGTGTAGAAAGCAGGTATACCTTTACCACCCGAAGCACATCTCTCGGCCAACGTTCCTTGTGGTGTCAATTCCAACTCGACTTCACCAGTCAGGTACATCTTCTCAAAAGTTTTATTCTCCCCGATATAACTTGCAATCATTTTTTTGATCTGTTTTGTCTTCAACAATTTCCCAAGACCTGATTCATCCGTACCAGCATTATTTGAAACTGCAGTAAGGCCTTTGAGCTCTGGTCTGTTGACGACTTCATCAATAAGGGTGTCTGGAACACCACAGAGGCCGAAGCCTCCGCATAAAACTGTACTGCCCGGCTTCATATCTTTGAGAGCATCGGAGGCTGAAGGAAATACTTTGTTTATTTCATTGCGGCGGGTCGTCGATGCAAATGTGCGAGCGAGTAATATTGATTGCTAGAGCCTTAATTAGAGAAAGATATGTATGGATCAGATTGTGCCAGCAGAATACCTTTCTGCTAGTTCTAACATAAGCGCTCGCCGTTCTTAAACACAAATTGTTAGGCATATTTGTGTTCCGGGGACCCAATGAACTGAAGATTTAAATAGTTGCACCGCCTGTATATTTATTCAAGGGATATGTCGATTTTTATCGTGTCAACGGAGATAAATCTAAGCAAATAAAGAATGGCAGCACAAGGAATAACAAATTCAATTCATTGATTCAGTTCACGAAGCTGTTTTATGAGAAACAATAAGTGGGATAATTCTTCAGATTTATTATTGATAATGCGGAGTGTTCATTCAGAAATCCGGGGTAAGAACATAACCCTATGCAAACCGAAAGGAGGGGCCGTTAGACCGGAATTGATTCATCGGTATTATTCCGAAGTTTATCAAGTCACGGTGGGAGCTAGTGTTGGTCACGTGATTTACATACAACTACAACAATCTTCACTCCATTTCCGTAAATATAATATTGATGTCTTTGTGAATCAAACTCTAGTGTTGACTTTAAAGATATATGAAATTTCAAATCATCTCTTCTTAATCTGCTCTTCTTTTCTTCGAGTCAATATCTCAATCTCAATATCAAGGTCTACAAATACCTGGGTATCCTTGGCCATGGTCTCTCTACAGTCGGACTAGCTCCGCAGCAGACTCTAATTCAGCAGCAAATTTACAGAGAACTGATCATTGTTGTGAAATTTTGAAGTAAGAATTCGAATTTTATGTCACCGATTCTCTTCCCAGTCGCGGCTGAAAGAATTGACTCAAACAGAGTATATTGAATCGAATACATATCCTAGTGGAACCGGACCTGCGTAAGGTCTGAAGGAAAGTTGCGAAGTAGAACACGTACCGGTGTGACTTTTTGGCACCTTTCTAGATCTATTATATGAATTGGCAAAGATAGATAACCTATTCAACGAGGGAGTCGAAGATAATGGGGAAAAGGTCTGGATTGAGGACCGGGTTGTGACAAATTCGATTGATTGTAGTTACAGAAACGTCTGCGGCTCAAAAAAAGATGATGTCAGAAAATAAGAGAATATTCAACGAATTGATAGGATGTTGGGTCTCCATTCTAAATTCAGGATAGGACAGGAGAAGACGGGAATGTGAGATTTGAAACGCTGGAACTTTTGTCTTGGAACATAACTCCGTGACCATAGCATCACATACCAACCACATTCAAGGCTTGCTTGCTTTGTTAGTTTTACCCTTATGATGAGATTAATCCACAAAATTGGTATCATAGCGCCCCTAGATGTAATAGTCTCATTCACCTTCATTTCTTTCTTGGATCTATTTCAATATTGAAGCAGTACAAAAGCAAGAACGCAAACATCAAGATTCCACTGCGAGCCAAAAGTCTCTCGGACAATATTTTGAGCCGTCGGCGAAAGGAAGATAGCAGATTGTTTTCGCGAGAGATGCATATACAGGATCTAAATCAACACTTTCCTGTCAGGTCGAAGCACCCTACTGCCTATGGTAACCTCGCTCGTCACTCACATGCGCCGACAGAGAAAAATTCTAAGGGGCATAATCTCGTTGTAGAAATAATTTGATGGAAAAAAACAAGTGAAGAGACAAGTCATACTGATTCCACGGTTCAGTTGTAATGTTGGGTTGGCCTCAAGACCAAATCGGTTTTACAGGTGGCGAACAAGACACCAGAAACTGGTTCTGTAAGCATTCGTGTTGACCCGACACATGACTGTAGCGTGACTCAATATGTCGGCCAGCAGTTTATGATCAGTGTGCTATAGATCTCAGCTATTATAGACGGCTTCAGCAATTATTGTAGTTACCAAATAAACCCAGCAGTAGGTACCTGATGAACCTTTGGACATGGACCATGCCAGGAAGATATATCATGGTAGTTAATATCGGATCCCATGTGCAGTAAATATCTTGCATACTGTCCCGGCACATTGCAACGATATCAATTTTTTTGTCCTTTGGAACATGCCATTATCTTTGCGGTGTACAAATAGTTTGAATGCAACGGTCAGCAAGCCATTTAATAGCCAGACCTGGTCTTGGACTCTGAAACGGAACGGTGATTATGAAAAAAGCACATCTGGTGCAAACAGCAGCTAGCGAGAGAGGCATGGAGGGTTAGATCAGGCGCAGATAGGGATCGGTACAAGATTAGTATCTATAGTGCTGGAAGTGCTTCCATGACAAGACAATTTGGGCCGCCACACATTTCTGGGATTGATGGCTTCAACCATGCGAAGCACTCAGACATCCATTACTACAGGAGCTTGTTATTGGTGGTTTCGTCATACATGTGACGTTACTTTTTACAAGCATGGGGGAAAGAGTTTACGCGAACTCTCTCGAATCACTAGCGACGACTTTTTAGGGGGGGGAAGGACGCACGGCGAAGAAGATAAATGGGCCGTTAAAGAGCTGAGATGTAGATGTTTACATATCGAACTGACCTCGTAGACGACATCAACCTGAAATCAAACTACTCTATAATTACACACAATTTTACTAAATATATTATTACTCTTATATTATTCTATTTCTTCACTCAATTAGTATAGATAATAGTATTTCCTGTATTTAATATATTAATAATATTCTTTATATATATAAATACATATACGAGTTGTATAATCCCTTTTCTAAATATACTAGTTGTCATATTAATATACTAATATGTGCTACAGTTTCATTATAGTATACTATTGCCTACACTGTACTCAGTTCCCAACTTATTTCTCTTCAGACACCACAAGTGAAAACTATGTCTGAAATTCATTCTGAGTCTTCTCATTGGGCATTGCTATTGTTGGTGGAGGTATCACCGGAACAACTTTAGCTTTGGGTCTTGTTAATCGAGGTATCTCTTGCAAAATACATGAGCGAGGACACATCTTTTCCAAGATTGATGCTGGTGTTACGTTGGCTTCAAACTGTATTTGCGCCATGTCAGCATGCGATCTGAGTGTGTCTACTGCATTCAAAGTCGTCACAAAACATGGCCTCCGTAAAGCATACTGTGCTAACATGTTTGAAGAACGCAAGAATTGTACTTTGATTTCTCGGGTGGCTATCATGACGACGGCAGCGAGCTTTCTAAGGTTCTGTCTTCATTCTACAACTGGGAAGGCTCTAACAGTGTGTATGATGCTCTGTTCTTTTAAACGAAACTGTTAGGTTCACATCTAAGTACTTTGCCGGATCTTGCGAGAGGGTAGTAGATGAGAGCGATGATCAAGGTCTGGTCACCTTATTTCGCAGATGACATCACAGCGACAGTATAAGCGGTATAGAAGCAAACGGCTTCAAGAGCCGCGTTCGAAAATCTACATTGGAGTTTGGAAACCATGAGAGTCATGCATGCTACAGTAAAATTTGTGCCTATCACGGTCTCATACTGGTGGAAAACGCGATAGTTGAATTGGGTGAAGATGTGGCCGCGAATACTGAGATGCATCTCGGACTGGACGGTCACGTTGTAACTCTCCCTGTTGACAGAGGTGAGAATATGAATGTAGTTGCTTGTACAGTAACTAAAGAAGGCTGGGCAGATCCACATAGATTCGCACGTGCGGCGTCTGAACAAGATAAACTGAATGAACTCACTAGTGCAAGTAAGAACGTTACTAACATTCTCAGCCTGCTCAATGGATATGTTGACACCTGGGTTATCTTTGATATGCTTGTCCACCCTGCATCCACTTACGCCAAAGAAAGAAAGGTTTCAATCGGAGACGCAGCACATTCAACTAGTCCTTACCATGGATCAGGCGCAGGCTTTGCCAATGAGGACTTTGCCGTGCTAGCCGAATTGCTTGTGACACCGGCTGTAAAAGCACATAATTGGCTGCGTGCAATGTTCCAAGCATTTGAACTGTGCCGAAGTCCTAGAACACAGTGACCTGTGGCCGGTAGTCGACCCAACGGACAGCCAGATGAGTGACAGGCCGAGGATGTTGGAGTAGACACTGAGAAGATTGCAACAGAGGCGTATGAGCGATCTGAGAAAATTACAGGTATGAATAGAAGTTGTTCACAAAGTTGATACAAGAGAAAACTGCAAAGAATTTTATCCATGTTTGATGAATTGATAGTAATTCGACATTCCTGTCACAATGAAAGCGCGTGTTTATATATTTATGTTTCGTTGCGGATGGTAGTTTCTGTTTGATAAGTCGGTTGAGATTAGTATAGTTGATCATGAGTTACCAGATACGTGTATCCATGGGCCTAATTAATTACACTTAGAACAACGAGATAATGAGATTGGCATTGGCCGCTCAATTCGCTGGTTGAGAAGTACTTCGAAGCTCCGTCTGGGTAATATTGTTGAACCAACGAACGTACTGCATGAGGACAGAAGGAACTCAAGCTATCAATATGTCGATGTATAGAGAATCAATTAAGTGCATAAGCGAAGAAAAAAACAGCTAAATTATCTGTTGGCACAATAATAGAGAGCCGTGTTGAGCACTCAAACCTTATCCTGATACTACTTGAAAGTCAAACCACCACCGAAACTGTGCTCACTATTCTCACCACCCTTTGTAATTTTGCCCTCAGTAACACCGGTCTCGAAGGCACAGCTACCCATATCCAGCTTCTTTGCAGGGCCAGAAGGAGAAATATCGAAATCAAAAATATCCATGGGCAAACCAAGAGTCGTACATGCTGGTTTCAAATTGTAAGTGGACGATCTTGTGGCTTAGAATTGTCAATTGAACTTACCGTTTGGGATATCTACGATTCCAGCGACGTGACCTTGTACTGGTGCACAGGATAACAAGAGATAGATCTGGTAGTCATAGTACCCAAATCGACGTAGGTACTCGATTCAACGCAAAATAGTCTCGCGGTAGGCTACAGTGACGTCCATGTAGTGCTTTCGTGTTCCATTAGTAGATGGAATGATTACACAGACTTGCTATACTTCGTACCTGCTTTCCATGGTGATCTACACTGAACCCTTCAAAGGTAAGATATCTTCCTGGTCCGTAATGGGGCTCAACGGGGCCGGGTAAGTAGAGTGGCGACTTCATACCAAGATCTGCTATACCATTTTTCATCACCTTAAAATTGATGGTGATGACACCGGACATCTCAATGGCACCGCAAAATGAGATTTCACCGTCGCCCTCTGATTTCAAAGTTATTACCTTGAATGAATAGACAACAGAAAGGATTATTTACGGGAAAAATGGAGATCTCCAACAGAAAACTTAGCTCCTTTCACATGTACTGGAAGGTACACCTCATCATGTCGTCAGTATTCACTTTCAATCATTTAGTTACTAGACAATCTCACTTTGCTTCCTCTGCTCAAATTCTTGATGTCACAGTTTCCGCCATGTTCGGGGCGACCTAACAAATATTAAAAAATTGGACAGCAATTTGGGGCCACATGTTAACATAATACCTGGGATTGTTCTTGCGCCTTCGCGGCCAACCTTTGTTTTGATGTCCTCAGATGCCGAACCAGCATGCACGTTTTGAGGGTTAGGTGGTTGAGCAACGATCCTGTCCAGCTTGTTGGCAGCTATCAATTCACCCTCCCGTTTGTTCCATGTGGCTAGAACCTATAATCAATCATCAGAATATAAAGATTTTAAAGGGACAGTGTAAAAAAGAATGGTGAGTCGATCGTGATGTTTATAGTCTGACCGTAATCTAACTTTGAGAACCTTTGACTTTAAAGAGATGATAAGTCTTTTAAATACAACAGGGAATTTGAAATTTATCTGCCACATCTCAAGCAAATTCAATACGTTTACCAGATTCTACGACGTTTATTCTGGGACTGCGGCCCTGACTATACAAGTCGCTGGATTCAAAGCTGCTGCTGAAGTGCTCCTGCGAGAATGGGGGAAAGAGGAAGAATGATAGCTTAGGAACCTACTTCTGCAGATGGTGCACAACCAAGAATACCAGGGTGAATCAATCCAGGAAATTTGACATGGGGAATATGTCGCGATGAGCAATAGATCCTCTCGAAATCCCAAATAGCCTTGGCTCTATATCTCCACTCATTAGCTCTAGGACCCAGAGATCAATCGAAGTTAGACATACGCCGATGGGTAAAGTTCATCCAGGAAGCCACCTCCGTTTTCTTTGGCAAAGACACCTAGGCAGTCATAGTTAACATTAAGTCTATTGAAACCGCTCTAACAATTTGTTGCTCACCGGTGCTATATACAATCAGTAATCAGTAAACGATGTAGATTTGACATTGATTGCAAGTGACTTACAAGCCCCAAGGATGCTCTTGATGTGGCTGTACATCCATAATTTCAATAAGCAATACATCTCCTGGCTCTGCTGTCTCGATTTCAAATGGCCCGGATAAGTAGTGGATCTTGGTCAGATCGACGTTTTTTACATCATCTGCACTGTCATCGTTCTCTGAAGCAGCCATGAGTAAATAGTCACGGAGACAATGATGTGGGTCGAAAGCTTACTGATTTGACCTCCAGTCCAGTCAACCTTCAGTAATAAGATTAGCCACTATTTGGAAAAAGATCACGATGTAAGGGGCACTTACACACTCTATCTTAACGGTTTCACCATTCTTGATGGTGCCATCGAACGTAATATCTGGATGCCATCTGTTATGAAGCTTCGGCTGGCTTTCTGCAGGCTCATCAAGTGAAACTTTGCAGATGTTGCGGATTTCTGATCGACCCATTGTATCTTGTTGAATGTCGAGTTGCAATAGTTACAGATGGGAAGAATGAAGTAAGGCGTCGATTACGTTTACAAGTTTGTTATCAAAAGAGAAGGAAGAAGGCCAGATGAAATTTGACGATGTGGTCAAAAGTGTAATGAACAGGGAGAAAGCACTATCACTTACTCTTATACTTTAGGTTAATTAGCAGGTAGTCAACCGAAAATGGGATATAATGCCTATCAATTCCTATTAATTCCTAGATACTGATAGATATCCAGGTAGCTGATCAAAGTAGAGACGTAAGAAATGATAAGAAAAAGGACATCCGGCAGCTCTTATCGCAAATTACAAATTAAAAATTACCCCTCTCAAATGAATCGAACCAATCATCTGTGCACACCAATCTGAGTGGCACTCGAATCAAGAGAGTATGGGGAGTAGGAGGAATGCGGGGTTCATCGGCTTGGAAAATATCTATGACACTAAGAATTTCAAAAGAATGGGAATCATTCAACTGTCTCGGCAAGTTCATGATGGATAACGTGTGCCTGGCGCGAGGTTGAAGTTTGGCAATAGAACATGGCATGATTGATGTCTAGTAAGCTGCAGTATACATTGTTACTCAGACATTTCTTAGTATCTTACCGACCGTCTGCTTAGTAGCCGTAGAACACGGCAAAAGTTTCGGTCATGCATGTTGTTTAGAACATTGGGTGATTTTGTATGCTACCGAGCTTGGCCATATGCTCTCTATTTATGCCATCCATCCATTCATTACCGTGATCTCAACTCGCTGTACGGCGGAGGCACTACTGTGGCCGATGATGAAGCTTTCTCGCTTGAAACGCCCTGCGTGACTTCATTCCTACTGGATGTATTCAGAGAATCTAGCTGGTCGAGTTTGAGGTTCAAGAATTCATGCTTGTTCTTCCACTTTTGTTGGCTAGCAGCAAAGCTGTCCTCTTGTCCAACAGGTGGTGGCGGGTCGGTAATTTTGGTGATAAGATATGCCGTGGATGCTTCTGCAATACCATAGACAAGTACACCGAGCAGAGGGATTCGAAGGAATATGTAGAACCCGATGCCAAAGCCAAATAAGAGTCCCTCTCGATCATGAAACCAGTTCTTCTTCTGCTCTTTAGTAAACTTGATTCGAGCGAAGTATGGCTCAAGCTAGACCAGTCAGATACAATTCACATCACGATAACGATTCAGAAACTCACCAATTCACGCATCAAACTACGTGACGAGAAGTAACTCTGTAGAAAGATTACGAGATATCTACGGGGCAAAAAGATACCCGTGCCAAACACTATAAGACCGGGATCAAGTCCTGCAGCTCTAAGGACTGTTAGTATAATACATGTCATATCTCGATTGAATTCTCGTACTTATTGAATGTGTAGAAACTGGCAGCCGGAAGCACGAATCTTTCCAGGATCGGAACGTAAGATAGTGCATATACTGCCAGAGAGAGCCCCGCCTTCTTTCCAAACTTTATCAAAAACATGGACATGTTCTCCGCTGTGCTTGTTTTATGAGTTGTGTCATCTCTCTTAGGGTATCGTCGTAAATTTGGATAATATTCGTCTCTTAATGTGGACCGTTCTTCTCCCTTATGTTTCTCGTAATATGTTTCGTCAACGAAGGCGAGGCTTATCATGAACCTGTGGGGGTTAGTAAAGGATTGCAATCCAATGGGATTTGTGCGCTCGCAGTGAGATACTCACATGTTGTCAAGGGTTGGTGTGACACGACTTAGTATACTCATGAGAAAGAACGGAACTTGTAAAACATGATTCTGGATTAGATCTAATCCCTCGACAACCCTATTTTCGAATGTAGAGGCTCCTAGGTCTACAACAAATGACATTAGCCATAGGAAGACTCTCACACCTAAAATCTGTTACATTTTAGCAATCACCAAAAAGTGCTGAAGTATGGTGAGAAGTCGTACGGGGATCTCTATGGCTAATCGAATCACGACGCCTGCCAGAACTGCGAGAGCAGCCTGCTTGTAATGCTCCGAAGTAAACAATTGCGGATTTCGCAGAGCCCTTAGAGCTATAAAGCAGTCAGTCAGCACAGTATTCCAATATACAACGTGGTATTATTGTCGTGGTGCTATGAAACTGACCTCCCACAATTGTCAATTGGGCTCCTCGCAGAATAGCGTTCAAATCGAAATGATCGATAGACAATTTCTCCTTCAATTCATCCCGATTTTTGAAAGGCTTCTGCAACCTTTCTGAATCCATATTTGCCTTGCCTATGCTTGAGTGAACGATGGTCAAATATCGAAGGGTGAATGAAGGAAGAGAAGAATGTGTAGGTGTCAGTCTTCTTGTTTGTTCTTATTTATTAGCTATTGGATATGGACCTGGAGGTAGTCGTAGTCGTAGTAATAGTATTAGTATGTAGTTACCTAGTACCAGTATACATTACACAATTTTCATTTTCATTTTCATTTTTCTGACAATCCCAGTAATACGCTGCATACGACAGCTCAGAGCTCTAAGAAGCTAGGTAGGTACTGTACAACATTCCTGGTTCGGCTTATGCGACGTCATCATTTTGACCCCTCATTATCCATTATCCGTTATCCATTATTCGTTATTCATTGTTGCTTGTTCTCCGAAGTCTCATTGATATAATCTTACATGTACTGTAAGCGGAAAAGGAGTACGAGCAATGGTACATTACATATACTGTTTATTGATACCCTTCACTCTTCGGGGCTTTGGCCGCTTGACTTCATGATTAGTGTTCTATTGTATCTACCTAGGTACCACCTACTAACTACTACCTACCTATTACCCAGATACCCTTCACCCAGTTACCCATCAATGAGGCTATTCAAATATCTTGTACCGCCACTTCTGTGTCCATTGATTACGCATTGGCTGAGACTATCAATACCTTACCATTCTTATACATCTCGATTATTGGAGAGGGTTTGAAATTGCGTTGGATCAGCTAGTTGAAGGTCCGGGGCATATCTGACTTCCCTCCTACTAGGTACGGCACGGCACGTACGGGTACACAATCTCGAGAGTCAAGACAACTAATAATAACTTACCTTGACTACTCCACTGTCTGATCCCCCACTACAAGCTGCATTCTAGCTATATTACTCTACTGTACTGTATGCTCCGTGCAATGCAATCCGCCAATGTCCGAACTTTAAGAAATCTCCAGGAAATTGAAACAATGTGACTTTGACTCAATTGCAAATTCATACCGTACATACTCCGAAATCGTATATATTGGATGAATACTGACTTTTAGGAATGAGAGTATGTGTTGGAGAGTGACTTTGTAAGCGCGCGGTCTCGTCATAGATGTGCAGTACCTATATATATAAAAAAGCACATATATACCTGCCGCTATACACACTACTAGGTATATCTACAAATATAAACTTCCTTGCTTCTAACCACCACAATCAATAGTCCCCTCTACTGTTCCAGGCACACACATTCGCACATCTTTAATCTTGCTACTCTACATTCTTTCTCGAAATTTCATCCAAGAAATAGAATTCCCAGGAAGCCACCGTTTGGCAATACATGGAACTGCCTGTACCGTCTTGAAACTCGCCGTATCTAACTGCGACAGCTTGCGATACACAACTCCATATCTCAAATTTGCGTTTATTTTCGACCTTCAAAAAAATCGCCACTTATCGCGCAAATGTTCAATACCATGATGGTCATCAGACAGGAAATATAGAAAGTAAATTGGCGAAAATTGCCAATGGTTTATTCTTCGTTGTCGACACGCGCTGTGTCTGTTTCTGATCGATCAATATCGACCCCTGATCCCCAAATCGAGACACTTTATAGTGTCGATGGCGCTCGCATCATATCTTTTTCAATACCGTCGCAAACTTCATCGCGACCAGGCTCGAGTAATGGATATGCGAAGGAAAACACCGAGATCGGTTCCTCTTTGAGGTGGTCGTCCCCTGGGGAAAGGACAATCGCCGTTGGTACGCGTTTTGTGGCAATTTTGTGTTCGCTCCAGGAATGAATGCTCATGCTGATGTGAGATTTGTAGGCACTTTGCGCATCTATAGAGCTCCCGAATCTGTTGCGTTTTTCAATTGTCAGAAAGCTTTGAAGCCGATATTACCTCGAAGTCAATGTTGGTTTGTCTCGGACGATGGATCTAGCAAATTCGTGCTGCAAGTACGAAGGCTGCAGGAGTACTGGCGAATCGAGATAAGCAACACAACTCCCGAAGAGATTAAGCAAGGAGAAGAACTCAAGAAGATATTGGCGCAAGTGTTGTTATATGAAAAGACTCCTTGTCCATTTCAAAGAACATTTTCAGTTGATATGCCGATTGCTCTGCAAATACCTACCACGCAAAAACCGTGGAAGCCAGTACAAAGATCATCATCTAGAATTCCTTTACCTAGGGGTGACCTTTATCCTATTGCTTTGAAGTCAACCTCGCTGACCTCAAACTCGCCAAAGCTGTCATGCAGAAGAACCCGCTCTTCTTCCCCACTTCAGACTTCAGCACTGCATCAATCCGCAGCCAGCCCCACAGAGACATGCATATCAGACCTGCAATTCCAAGAAGAAACGCCAGAAACATCTGTAGCCAAATCTACGAATCCAACAGTACACTCCCCAACATACCCAATAATAAGTCGTGCAGTCGAACCTCATCCAACAGAATATGGTGTAGCCTCATCAGAATCTATACTTACTGCCTTGTTCCGTGTAGAGGTTGGTGAAGGTGACGCAACGTACGACTCTAATGCTACAGTTAAAACTCCCGCTCAATCGCCACGTTCGCAATTACTTCCTGGCTCCAGAAGTCCCTCACAAGTGTTACATCACTGTAGTCGATCGATCACAGCCCCTCCTGTCCTCTCTCTAGTCACAAGTCCACCCTCAAAGCGTCGAAACAGGTCTCCAGTGGGCAAGATTGCGGTCGGTGACCTCGATTCTGAGCTTTCATCAAGCGTCGATTCGTTTCACTCTACACAGTCATGGCACTCTCCACTTGATGTACCACCGTCACCGCCCTTGTCCGGTCCACCTTCACCTATCACTTTTCCATACCCCCATGATAATATTGTCCTTCCAAAGAAAGTACACCCTACGCAAGCAGTCTCACAGCTTAATGTAACCCCCGAGACACACGGAGTATGGCACACACCTTCACTCATTAGTACATCTCCTCGAACTTTGTCACCTGCTCCAAAGACACCGACTTTGGTCAATGATTGCGGCAAGTCTGAAGATGAAGCCTTTGAGGCCACTACTCCTTCACCACCAAGGTTGAGACAACGTGGTACTACAGGTAGCAACTCACGAAGTAGAACACTATCCCCTCTCCCTGCTGCAGTAAACCTGTTTTCTCCACCACCGGGATCACGGCGACTACAAACCGCTCGACATCTCCCAACGGCCATCATCCAAAAGACTTGCGAAATTCTTTTGAGTCCTCCAAGTCATTTACTGCAAGTGATGATTAACGTTGCATCTAAAATTGCAGCGGGTGAATGGAGAGGGGTGCTACTTGGTGAAGGAGAGGCTGTACATTGGGATTTCACCGAAGACGAATATCATGGCGAAAGTTGGACTGAGGATGACTTTGGATTTAGTCTCACACCCACGCCTTCAAGACGAAGGGAGCTTTCCCCACAATCCAAGAAGGATACGACTTCCGGCGAGAGTTGGGAAATCGATTAGGCTTCTATGTGTACACTATAAACCCACCATTTGTGCTACTATGATTTTGTAATTTGGGCTTGGTATAATTTGTATCAAAGAAGGTTTACTAGGAGTATTAGTGGGAAGGTTATGCAATTATCAATTTGGTTTGAAGTTATGCTTGTGATTTTGACGGGCTTAATTCGGTCATGGTTTGGGCATGTATAGATAGTATGGATATGATGCATTAATATCATGGAATATGCCATATAATATATCATTTGACTCATTTTTTCAAATTAAGATATCCTTTTTCTTTACAAAATGTGCGTGTTCTAGTGTTGAGGATTTGGTGTCACGTAAGGAGGAGATTGAGTGCAAACAGCGTCTTGACTTCGTAGAGGACATATTAGATTAGGAATTCACCCAACGAGCAATAAGAGCAAGGATGTTGACCAATACGGTTCTACTTCGTAGCTGTTACTACTTCTCGCTTTTCTACTCATACTTCAAGTAGATGCATTTCATCGCCACACTATGATGGTTCGTATCCTGCTCTAATCTATCGCGCTCTCGGCCTCCCAATCCTCAACCTCCATGCTCTCGCTTCACTTCTACGCCCCTCGGTCAAGACCATGGCCTTCCCCTAAATTCCGAGGGTCGTCGCATTTAAGTGAAGGTACGTACTATTGAACCATGGCATGTATGTGGATGATGATTAACAAGTCGATGGTATCGAGACTAATCTAAAAGTATCTACGCTTTTCACTTTCTTCAATTCAACCTTCATACTTGAAGGCTCTTTCCACTACCCCGGAAATCCTCCCCTAGCCATTTTCCTCGCCCTTCCCTCCCTACGATTGTGATTAGCTCTCGATCCCTTATTCGCTTCTTTCCTCTGCCTAGCGACGTCTGTCTCCTTTTCACCACTCGTACCCGCCACGCTTCCATTGCCTCTTCCCCCGCCACCTCTTCCACCTCTCCCGCCTCTACTCTGTCCTCTGATTCTGCCTCCTCTACCCCTATTGCCATTTCCATTCCCATCTTCCTCCCCCTCAACAGCTTTCCACGACGTACTCTCTAGACTTGTCTGCTCTCCCTTAAACATAGCGAATCGAGTTTCGAGTCGTCGCATTTGCCTAGGGTCACGAGAAAGCATGACTGCCCACCCCTCGAGTGCTTCGTCCGTTATGCCTGTATCTTGTCTTATAGCTGCTCTTTCTTTACTTCTACGGGTGGTCGCATCTCTAGCAAATATGCTTGGTGATGACTTGTAGGCACGGAAGAGGGTCTCGTCATGTGCACTCTGCTGTGTGTTGTTCTCGGGGTTGAATTCTTCAGGGTTGGCAGAATCAACCGTTCCGCCGACATCAGCGACATCATATGTATCATCTCTTTCATCATCGTCAGAATCGAAAGCAGCAAGTGCAGAGAGAATCGCGGCTTTATTGGGAGCGGTGGAGCGATCTTGGAGCACATCATCGGCGGTTTGATCGGGGTTGCGTCGTCCGAAATGCAGGCGAGATGCATCAACCGTGAGCTGGTCAAGTTCGTCGTCATCAAAGATATTGCGGCGTGTAGGAAGTTGCGGGGGAGTTGAATGAGGTACTAGGCCGTCGTGACTCGAAGATGGCTCGTTAGGTAGTTCGCTATAGAGATGGTTAGAGTGGTGAGTTTGGAAGAATGAGGACACATACATTTCCTCATGTCGATCGGCATTATTTAAACTAGGCGGAAGGGATCCATCCAGAAGATGAGATATAACTTCCTCAGTATTATCATTATATTGTTCAAGTAACTTCACAATAAAGCCTGATCCAAGATCTGGGAACAAATCCTGAACTTGTGATATGAGACTCATCTGATGAACGTGTACACTACTATTTTCATGATTATCAGTATCAGCCAATCCCTTGCCTTTGTTAGTTTTCTTCTTGACAAGGCGTAAAAGCCTGCCGCTACCTCCAGGTTTACGAAAGCCTTGTAGAGTAGTAATCACAGACTTTGCTCTGCTCGACCCCGAGCCACTAGCGTCGATTCTTTGTTGAAGTTGCTTCAAAACAGGTGTTACTGTGACCAGCTCTGCAACCAACGAGTCATTCACATTAGTTGGACCTTTCTTATGTGCTTCAGCCGCAGCACTCAAGGAATAAAGTTGGTCGACGAGTGATGAAAATCTCGGTTTAGGGCCTTCTGTAAGCCCAATAATACAGAGATAGATAGTAGAGATGATGACCTTTCGTAGTGGTGGATTCATGAGCTTGTAACAACTTATAAGAGCATCCACAAAGTCATCCCCAGCCATGAAGAACGAAGCTGCTTCTGGAGAAGCGTGTAAAAGTTGATTTAGTCGTCTCAGTTGTATTTCCGAACCTTTGAGGTCTCCTTTGATCCCAGCATCCAGCTCTTCTGTCAACAAGCTCTTGACACTGCCCAGCGAGCCCTCGATCATTGAAGAGTGCTTGCTCCATGCTAATGTTGTGACTTTGCTGCCCTTTTCCTTCCCATAAACTTTGCATACATCTGCGAGAACTTCCCAGCTCAGTAACGATTCAGGTGACTTGTCAACACCAACCAGACTATAAAACAGAAGATATGCTTGCTTGCGAAGTTGCTTGGTCTTTGAGGAATTGGCTAACGAGTTTTCGTCATGTGTTAGAGCTGTTTCGGCAAAGTAGGATGCCAGGAAGTTCGGTAAGGATTCATCTTTTGCTGATATCTGTACAAAATCCGGAGATGGTATGGATAGATATGCTTCAGTCAAAGATATCCAGGCATCTAAGCAAGCTTCCCACTCCTCCGGTAGCATATTTGACCTCCATGATAGTTTGGGGTATGGAACTAAAGGTGGAAGAACTATTGATTTTGACGCCATCTCTGAGTTCTGCTGTAGTATCGGTAGAATGAGAAGTAATTGTGAACTCGTGAAATAGGATGGTATATTGTGGCCAGGTTAACAGGTGGTGGTAGGTCTGTATGGGACACCAAGGCTTTCCTCGCCTGGTCAATTAATTTGATGGAAACTTGAATAAGCTAAAATGGATTGGAAAGTTTTGATCGTCTGGTGCTTTTAAGAGATAGGTGTTTGCAAGTGAAATGAAGGAAGTGCAATTGAAGAATTTAAATGTATCAAAATATGTACAATAAGTGCTCTCGCCGTTTGACTCAACATGTAGGTTCATCATCAAATTACTTCCTGCTGCTAATGCACTCGTCCACATTCATCAACTTGACCCACCTATCAAATCAATGATGATGGCATCTTGGATGAGAAAATATATGGATGCCTTAAGCCGAAGTCGTATACCGCGTAAAAGATTGTAAGGCATCAATTTTTACGAAATTTCACAGACTTGATCTTTAATCAATAGAATCCATTCGTTTAACCCTGTAGTGCCAAGACTTTCTCCCACAGTTTTCGTGAATCTTCAATTTTATCTAATCTTCGCGCCAAATTTCAGTATTCTTTTTTTACGACCACCTTCATCACTTTGCCGCAACTGGAACCATCGTTCGAGTCTTGAAGGAATAACATCAATCAATAGAATCCCATTCTATCAATCCATTCAATCTATCAGCAAACATGTCTTACAACAAGGATAAGGATTTCGCCGGTGAAGGCCCAGTACGTTCCCTCCAACTACATTCAACATCCCCCCTCGTTTTCGCGAAGTTCAAATCGCATATCGAATTGGAAATATAGATTATGAAACTAACCTATTCCCCCTTTCGTAGAAAACCCACAAGATCAGAATCACCCTCACCTCCAAGAAGGTTGAGTCCCTCGTGAAGGTCTGCCGTGAGTTCATCGAGCGTGCCAAGGGAAAGGATCTCCGTATCAAGGGACCAGTCCTTCTCCCAACCCAAACCTTGAAGGTTACCACCCGTAAAACCCCTTGTGGTGAAGGTTCCAAGACCTGGGATTGCTTCGAGATGAGAATCCATAAGCGTCTCATTGAGTACGTTTCCCCGCATTCTTTACAATTGGAAATCTGGCAGAAAATCAAGAGGATTAGAGTAATCTAAAGAGAGAACAATATACTAATTACACAATAGTCTTAACGCCCCTACCGAGGTTGTCAAGCAAATAATCATCAACATCGAAGCTGGTGTTGAGGTTGAGGTTACCATCGCTGCATAAATTAGTTGAATGTGATGAGAAAGGGAGGAAATGATTGTGAAGAAATAGGTCGACCACTTTATGAGGGTAGACAATTGAACGCTGTTCCTCTCATTTACCGATACTCTCCATGATGCTTGTGTGATACTTTGTGACTGAGATATATACTGCCAATTTGTATTTCTGTTGACAGAATTTGATGTGCTGCTACGAATCCATCACAGGCAGAAAACACGTAGCATTCACTTCTCTCTTCCTAGATCCCCCTCAAAGCAACCGGATGCTATGGCATGATCGTATTCGACTTTCAATTGCCTAGAAACGATATAGCTTTACCTCGCCCTGCCTGTCATTCCCATAGGCATCCTCACATCCACGCCTATGTACATCCCCAACTATTTACAATATACTGTATCATTCTCCTCGGCATCGTCCTCACCATCTCAAGCTCAAGCTCAATCTCCCCAAACTCCACGCTTGCATCTCCATCCCCAAGCATTCTAGGACAACAAGTCTCCACCACACCAACACAACAGCCCTCTACATAACAATCTACACAAATCATCAACAACCCTAACCCTTTCCCCGTTCCTTCTCCTCACGTCCCCGCCCTTCAAACCCAAACTCAAACCCAAACCCAAATTCCTATCCAATCAACGAAACGAAATATTATCCTCGAATCTTCCACCCAACCCCTCTCCTCACCCCACAACCCACCCAAACTTCCAAACAGACCCCCTGCCCCCTTCCCAAGCTCCCAGGAATAAAACTAGCGATCCAGCAACCACTATACTCCTACCCCCAAAGTCAAGTCAAATCAAGCCAAGCCAACCCTACACGCCATCGCCGTACCATCAACACGCACACCAGAAAACCAACTAACATGAGTTCGGAGGTCTCTATTTCCAACCTCTCCACATTTTCCGATTTCAATCATCTCGTCCGCAATATACATCTATCTGTATGTATAGTTGCTTCAAGCGCATTTGTGAAAGAAATATACTCTCTTTCTCTTTTTGGCTAAAGTGTGATGGTTACAGAAGGACTCCCAAAGTTCCGGATCCAGTTTTCAAAGCCCAACTCTCCAACACTCCTGCAATCCCGATATGGAGTTCTGTCCAAACAAACGTCTGATCCCTTGATATCTGATCAAGAGATACTTATATAATCAATTGCGGCTGTTGTTCGCATGTCCGAATCATACCAGCTCCTGTGCCGCTTTCGTAACCTTGAGGTTCAGATCACTCAAGCCCCTCAATAGATCCCATCACCACATCACGTATCACACAAAACAAACTAGACTAAAGAGTCTCCGATTTTTTGTATCATCAATTCAGGTTGGTATCATCATTTCTCTCTTTTTTCCCTCCAAATTGAAACTACAATATGTACAATTGAAAGGTATCGCCATCCTACCATCAAGCTCACAGCACCATTTTGCATCCTCAGCCCATCTAATCTCCCCATCACGAACCGCGCGAAATATATACTCGGAGCCTAGTACCCAACAGTCGGCTCTCAACAGTATGAAATACACTCATGTTTTGTCTCAGATTTCCATTCATCAATCCCTTCCACTCCATCAAGTACAATAATAGCAGAAAAAAGTTTTGTATGTTCACACCACATGTATGTACATTTTGGTTGTAACTCCCAAAGAACGCCGTGAGTACTCCAAAGGTTAGATCAGATCGTCATTCAGGTTTGCGTGAGAATTTAGACCAGGCCAGCTGCTACGTCAGAAGGAGAATTTCCAAGGTATCCCCAGGATTGTTCTGCCATGTAAAGAGCTGCGGTGTTGACCTTCTAGTAATCATTGAATGTACTGAAAAGGAAAACGTTGGACGCGTTGGAAGCGAAAAGCTCCTTGATGGCTGCCTTAGCAGTGGTCTGAGCAGCAGGAGATGCGACAGCCTGATCGTGAGATGTTCCAGCGGATGGCCATCCGGTCTCAGTGATAACAATGTCCATATCAGGGTTGGACAAGAGGGCTCTCAATTCGGAGATTTGGGTGCTAAGGAAGGTACCAGCAGCATCGGCGGCGGTGTTGGTGTCGAAGAAAGGATGGCAATTGACAGCGCAATAGTCAACATTGTCGCAAAGACTTGGGTAAAGCTTATTGGCAGCCAAGGTATCAACAGCTACAACCTTTCCAGGGTAGTTGGCGGCAGAAAGGATAGATTTAGCAGTAGCGACGGCACCGGCAACACCAGCAGCATCAGTGACACCGTTGTTGACCCACTCGTTTCCGATGGAGATGGTAGTGATCAAACTCCAATCACCATCAACTGCATCGACAATTGCTTGAGTTTCGGATGAAACCTCGGCGAAGTCGTATACACCAGCAAAGATCTTGAAACCATACTTCTTGGCGGCTACCAAAGTAGTGGCGACTTGATTGCAATCTGTTCCGTAGATACGGACGGTAGAGTATGATGATGGAATTGCGGCAAATTCCGCATTCACTTGGTCTTGAGTCTTGCAAGCGTTATTGGCCATGTAAGGAGAGTACGCGAATCCATATCCTCCAGATGATGCAGCGACAGCTGAAGTTGATGCAGCTGCAGCAGAAGAAGTGGTGGAAGAGCTCGAAGAAACTGGGACCGAAACAACGGTAGAGCTGCTGGAAGAGCTGACAACGGGGGCAGCAGCACTAGTAGAAGTAGCGGCAACAGGGGCAGCAGCACTAGTGTAAGCTACAGAGACTGCGACGGAGGCGGCGACAGAGACTTCTACACTTGGAGCTTGAGCTGCTGTTGTGCTCACAGCAGCGGCAGTAGTTTGAGTGGATGGTTGAACGTCAACAGCAGCGGCAGCTTGAACATCGGCAGCTGGAGTAGTCGTAGTGGTAGTACTCGAGGTAGCGACATATGGGTTTGATTGATAGATGGTTGTTGGCTCGTTGTCGCTATACTCGGTAGTAGTTGAAAGAGGGGTACCGTCAGTGCTAACATAGATGATAACTTCTGGAATTTCGGTAGCCTCGACTACAACGGTATCAATCACTGTAACCAAGTTTCTCTTGTCATGAATGGCACGGTGAGCATTATGACGGTCTGTGATGTGTTAGTAAGTACTGTGAGAATGAATTGCGCCGGCAAATACATACTAAATGGTTTAGCCAAAGTCATTTGGACAAGGGAGAAACCCGCGAGGGACAGGATGGTGCTCTTCATATTGAATGTGATATTGAGAGAAAGAATGTGTTGGTTTGAAAGTCGAAGTAGATTCTATCTATTGCCGGCCAGCGGTTAGTTCAAGATTCAATGTAGAATTGACAAAATAAACAAAAAGCAGGCAAGGAATGAAGCATGTATGTGTTATGAGATTATGAGAAGGACCAGATCCAAAGTGTTGGAGTCAAATAAACTCCTTAGGTAGGGTAGGAAATTCCATGTTGATCTCTAGGACTCTAGGAACCTTACAGGCCGCGAGAATGGCTTGGTGCAGTTTGATGACAGGAACAAAATTAACCAACCTTAGATTTCGAGGACGTTGGAATGTAAATATGATCTTGAGAATGTTATCGTCAAGAAGGCTTAGTCTCGATTAGGTATCAACGACGACAGGAATGTTGGTATTTTCTTGGTAGTAATCCGAATGAGTGACTTGATCTCGAGTTTTCAAGGTATCAATGAGTGTTGGGCAAATGCAAGCAAAAGATGCGCGGCAAATTTTGCAATTGTAATTGTCTACTTTATTTCTGAGAGACTTCTAGGTCCAAGAAATAGATGAAAAGGAAGGTTATGAGATTTGACTGAATATCAAATCGTTGTTGAGAGAGAGAAAGAGAGAGTGTGTATATGTTTGTGTGAGTGGGTATTGAAGGATAGTGATGAGAAGTCGAAGATCAATTCGAAATTTCTGAAAAGAGATTAGAGACTTTATTAATTCTGGCTGGTGGTGGAGAATGATAATAAAATCAAAAGTAGAGGAAGGAACCAACGATAGAGATTATTGTTGTTATTGTTGGAGGAGGCTTGGTTTTGTTTACAGAACAGAAGCACTTACTTATCTAAGGTATCCAGGTCCCAAGAAGAAGAAGAAGAAGTTGACGTTGCTTTTTCATTTACTACCTAGTAGGTATTTAATTTACTACTCCGCTCCGCAATTCACTTCAAAAGAGAGTGGAGAGTAAGAATTTTTTTGGCTGGTATTGACTGTTAAGAAGTGAAGGCCCAATCAAGTGAAGGTGAAGTACGATGTAAAAGAAGGGCAAGGAAGGGAAGGGCAAGGAAGGAAAGGAAAGGAAAGATCAAGAAATGGTCAAAGTCAAAGTCAAAGTCGAATTCCAATCCGAACAACGGTATAACGGTACAAATTCAATGGTGGAGGCTGGCCGGGGATGATGAGAGAGATATTAATTGACGATGAGATTGGACCAAAAAGGAAAGAGACGCCCCTCTATATCTGTGAAGATCCAAAAGTCTAGAAGATGAGAAAGACCAACTCTTCTTTTCCCCGGTCAAGGTAATAGGTAATTTGAGGAAGAATACTGTGTGCATTGTGGAGTTTGGAGAAGAGAAGATATAAGACACAAGATATATGTTATAAGGTATAACTTACGAAGACTCACGTCTAAATTCTAAAGATTACCTATGACCTAGTAATGACTGAAGATTGTAGAGAGTGAAGGCGGCATGACAATGACAATGACAATGACATGGACATGTATGGGGTAGAAGAGAAAGAGAACATATGGGGTTTTAATTCTGTTCTGGAAGGGGGAGGGGGAGGGGAAGGAGGAAGAGGGAGAGGAAGAGGAAGAGAAAGAGAAAGAGAAGAAAAAGGGAAAGAAAGGTTCATGCCAACTTCATCATCCCAAGCCTTCAAGCCTTCAAGCCTTCAAGCCTTCACGGTCATATCTGGTCAAACACTCAAAAGGCCTCGATGAGGACTCCAGAGCACATGGAAGAACTTGTTTGACAAGTTGAAATGAAATGAAATGAAATTGAAGATTAATAAAGTGGATGAAACCAGGATTTCTGGGTGCTACAACTGCTACCAACCACTTACAAGTTACGACCTCTTTTCATATCAATATATACCTACTAGGTAGTAGTATATACTTGGTATCCACTTTATATATCATGGTAATAATTTCTGACACTCTCTGACACTCTCTGACTGTACCTGGGCACTTACTTTATCTCTGTATTCACTCACTCATTCATCACTCACTCATATTTGAGTATTAATAAGTATATACTCACTACGTAGATGGGTACAGATCCAATCAATAATATTAGATTTCCTGCTCATCTCCAAATCACAAAATCCTTTGAGTCTGACTACGATTCTAATCATTCCCGTCTCTTCCTCTCCTTCCTAACTCGGAATTCTACATCTCAATTTTCATCTCATCTTTTGATGTACGGTACCTACACCTACCTAGTACTCGTAAATTGTAATCTTATCATACCTACCTACATACCTGACCCCCGAATTTGTGAAACTTACTATTATGCAATGTGCATCCTCGGACAACAACCTTATATATATTATTCCCTCAACATTACTTGGGTATCATCAGTACTTATCCAATGTCGTGTAGGGCCAAGACTGAAAAGCTTAAGAGAACCTTCTTCTTCCCGACCTTTCGTTCTCCCTTTCCACTTTCCACTTTCCACTTTTTGAGTATTACCAACCAGTGACCACGCATCCAAAAACTTTTCGTTTGCAAAGTTACAAGTTACAACCCTTTCCAAAGAAATTGTGGAACCAGGAACCTTATCCAAACCCACGTCCGACTCAAGAGATCCTAGCAATCGTCCAGGACCTACGTGGTCCTTAATCAAACGACCCCCCCTTCCTCCTGCTTCCTGAATTCGCCCCCAAAGTACAACCTATTGGATCAATCCCTCACACAACACTTCACCCAGCCGCCGAACGAGTAATCTCCAAATCCCGGCCGCCGGTCGGTGTATATGTCAGGTATACTGTACACTGTACAGTCTGCAGAACAGGGCTGCAGCAATCCTTACCACGGTCCTCCGATTGGATCGAGATTGGTGCTCACAAGAATGGGTCTCCTTCCTGATTGTAAGACGTAAGCGATGGATGAACGAACATTGGCGATTCGAAAGAATGTCACCAGAAAATCTTCCGAGCCCGATTGCAAGATCAATTGTGCAAATCTGAATTGACCCCCCACAATCTTGAGTCTTGAGTCTTCGTGGTGAGATTATTCATCTGATCAATTTTGATGGCATGGATTGAGTTGAGTTGAATTGAAATACTATTCTATGGAAAAGTGTGGGAGAGAGAAGTGAAACATGTATTACGTGATGATGTGATGTATTTTAATTCATTGAGGTTAGTGATAAAGTGAGAGTGAGAGTGTTTTTGTTGGTGTGTGAATACTACCTAGGTAGATATGCATGTGTACTAGCTCTTGACAACTTGTCCTTGTCAAGGCATTCAATTCAATCCAGTTCAATTCGTCATAGGTGAACACTACAGAGTGCAGTCTACCGGACATATCCGTTGCAGCCCCTAGTTCCAGTCAACTCCCAGTCTCCCAGTCAAATCCTACCCAGCTCCCCAGTAAACTTTCAAGCCCTGCCAGGCTGCCAGTCTGCAGCAGTACAACAACAGAACTCTGTCCCTCTGCCCTAAAATTCCATTATAGCGGCAATCAACAAGCCCACGAGGCGCCAAGTCTTCCTTCCAGACTTCTGTTTATCCTTTCAGGTACCGTTTGAATGTCACTGGCTAATTGACTGGTACCTGCATATTTATCAGCCTATTTATCATTCATTTGTTCATTTGTTCATTTGTTCATTTGTTCATTTGTTCATTTGTTCATTGGTTCATTGGTTCATTGGTTCATTGGTTCATTGGTTCATTGGTTCATTGGTTCATTGGTTCATTGGT
>PQXJ01000461.1:0-29393 GCA_004786225.1 Botryotinia narcissicola | reverse complement strand
AATAATAATAATGATAATAATCACAATAATCACAATAAATTTAGTATTTGAAGCATGGCAGCCGCAGAACAGGAACAATGCACCACGACCCATAAGAACCAACAAGGATAATTCGAATTTTCCCATGTGAGGGTCAATGGCTCATCTTTTTTTGGCATGTGTACCTAGTAACCAGGGAAAAGATGAAATCACAGACTTCAAATTCTGGTTGACTAGAAATCCATTTGACACATAGAATTCCTCGAAAGGAAAGGGAGAATGGGAGAAGGGGAGAAGAATGTCTAATGAGCGTCTAATGAGTAGGTAAGAG
Organism: Botryotinia narcissicola; assembly: GCA_004786225.1. Lineage (NCBI taxonomy): Eukaryota > Fungi > Ascomycota > Leotiomycetes > Helotiales > Sclerotiniaceae > Botryotinia > Botryotinia narcissicola. The sequence goes on along the minus strand of PQXJ01000461.1, from coordinate 29,083 downwards.
ATTTATGGTGATATTATAATGGTTTAGTATGATTTTAGTATTTTCAAACCCTTTTGCAAGTGTAGTTTTTATATATAATACTATAATAGTTATAATACTATACATACCTATCTCAAATCCTTTTTCCTGCATCCTCAAGTCAAGATTCAATATCAAAATATAACAATATTCTTTCTATTCATCACTTCATTCACACACACACACATACATACATACATACAACATATATACAAGACACACTCGAGATTTACCTATATATCTATACCCTTTCACTTCTCCACACAAACAAAGAGAATATAAAAACTATAGATCAAAATCACTAAAATATCTACTCAAAATACATACATACCTACTCGTACATATCACATATTTATATATTACATCATCCTCTTCTACTTCTTTTTGATATCTCACTCATCACACTATCCAAAAAAGAATATTCAAATTCTCCAGCTCTCGCCTCTCACCTTCACTCTTACTTACCAGGATACTTTGAACCAAACCACCACTTCCAACTAAACAACTTCCAACCCGAATGAAAGTTTTCTTTTAAAAGCAGTACAAATACTGTTGTGCGGTCGCCATACGAAAGAAGAAAAAGAAAAACTCTATTTCCCTTGTCCAGGTCGCCACCAAAAAGACCCCACCAATGCCTGCCACAATGCAGCACGTTACGTCGTTCTTTCGATCTCATTCCCATCCACTTGATTTACCAACGGAAGGAAAGAAAACTTCTAGAAGGAATTCAAGTAGTAGACCATCGTTGAAAAGTCGCACACCATCAGCCTCTTCTATCATAGACGACAAAGCAGCCAAGATGCCCGACCTTTCTCTTACCCACAAACGTATCTCGATACCCGGTCTTCATTCCCCCAAAACTTCTTCGAAATCTATTCCTCAATATCACGGTGCAACACTCGACTGTGCCATTTAGTCACCACCGTTGGTTCTCTATGGTTCTACCAGTTCGAGCACTGGCGCATTACTCTCAGGTCAATTAAAGTTACACATTCACGATGAGAAATTTGCAATTGAGTCTTTCAAGATGCGATTGGCATTGGAGGTCACACAAAAGAAACCATTCCATGCGCATTGCCATGAATGTACCCACCAATCAAAGGATTTAACGACGTGGAATTTCCTTCAAGGTCCAGCTACACTTCGCAAAGGTAATTACTCAATCAATGCATTCTTACCTTGATTTTCAAAATTCTAATGTAAATTTATAGGTGAACATGACTTTCCATTCAGCTTTCTCCTTCCTGGACATCTACCTGCAAGTATGAAAGGTAGCTTGTCCAACATCGAATACGTTCTCAAAGCTACATTGGTGCCAAAGACTGGCGAGCCAATGAAACTCTCCCACATCCTCAATATTAAGCGTGCCATCATCCCTTCCGACACACCTCGAAACTCGATCCGAATCTTTCCACCAACAAATTTGACTGCGAACTGTCAACTTCCTCCCGTCATCTATCCAATTGGTGAAGCAAACATTTCCATGCGCATGGATGGTGTTGTAAATCGTAATGTGGACGCAAAGACACAGAACCATTGGAAGTTGAAGCGTTTGACGTGGCGTTTGGATGAAATTCACAGAGTGATCTCACCAGCATGCCCAAAACATGCCTCCAAAGTGACCAAGGAAGGTGAGAACAAGAAAGGTGCTGCTCATCAAGATGCCCGCACTCTCGCTACTGAGGATATCAAATCTGGATGGAAGTCAAATTACGATACAGCGGATGGAGCCATTGAAATCGAATTTCCTATCTCGATTCGTCCTGATGCAAAACCAATTTGCGATATGAAAGCTGAAGATGGCACGGAAGTCTTCCACACTCTCATTGTTGAGATGATTGTTTCAGAAGAATTCGCACCTATCAAAAAACTAACACTAGTAACACCAACTGGAGGCGCAAGAGTTTTAAGAATGCACTTCAACCTCACAGTTACCGAGAGATCGGGTTTGGGCATCTCATGGGATGAGGAACAACCTCCTTTATATGAGAATGTTCCCGCCAGCCCCCCAACTTATGTCAACACGGAATTGTATGACGGACCCCCCATTCCTGATTATGAACATTTACCAGCATTGGACGGCGCAATTGGAATTGACCACAGAGCTCATTAATCAGATACATATCTCATGACTCATGAATATTTGAAAATTATCGGCGTTTGGGAAAATTAGAAGCATTTGCATATAGTATTCGGTAGCTTTACCAGGAGGGAAAAAGAGGCTTTTATATTTGCTTTGGGCGGAAGGCGTACTTTGTTCGGATATACCCCCTACATTATGGACGGATCTTCACTTGCATATTCTTATGCTTGTGAATTGAAATGAATTGGGATGGGACGGGATGGAATGGAACAAAAATGGAGTTCTTTTTTTTAATTAATCAAAAGGGAATACAATTCTACTCTTGTGTGGATGAGAAGAGAAGAGAAGAGAAGATACGTAGTTTACTTATTAGTAATTGTTTAGATACCTATGTACATAGAAGTGGTATTGCTTAATTAGCTGTTTAATCGAATGAATTGAAATGGATTCAACTTTCAGGACATATCTATCTTTCTATTTGTCTATCTGTATATCTGTCTATCTGTATATCTGTCTATCTGTATATCTTCAAGGGAGAGTTCTGTGATAGGGTTATGATTAAATTGATACTTTGTGGATACGTACGTGTTAGTACCTACCTACCGGGTGTCTCTTGGAGGCAACTGGTGAATATCGCTTGTTCAAATAGTCGGGTAGGTGGGCTGGAAGAAGGGGGGGGGGTGTTATAAGGATGAGATTACTCGTGTATGCTATGTTGTGAGGAGTTGGAGGAGAGGGAACTTTATTTGAATGGGTGAGTAGGTGAGTAGGTGAGCAAGTAGGCAAATAGTAGGATAGAAGTAGAAGTTGAAGTAAAAGAGTATTTATTATACTGTATTTTTTTATTGTATTTTTTTACTCTATTGTTTTGTATTGATGATTAAGTGTCTACCTAGCATATTAGATATGGATATGGATATAAATAAGAGAAGGAGGGAAAGAAAGTAGTTTAGAGTAGGTAGCTTGGTGTAGCTTAGAGTAGCTTAGATGAGACGGGATTATATTAGATAGATAAACAGCTACTAAATATGTAATTATACAATACATAAATAGCTTTACAGCACAACACAGCACTAGATACGTATATATGTATATCCATATCCATTCATCTCGAAATTCCGAATATCGAATCTCCGAACGATTTTCAAATCTCATTTCTGGGTTATCTAGATATCTACTTCTCATATCTATATTTTAGGGGAGGTAGTAGAATGTAATTAGAGGTTGGAGATTGTAGATTATAGATTAATAAGATAAAATAAAATGAAATAGATAAATGATGAGAAATCGTGAGTATGGATGAGGTGTGTGAGGTATGAGGAATAAGGTACAAATTATCAATGGCGGTTTGTGATTTCACCTCCTTTTATTTTCTTTCATTTTGTGCATGCATTTTTGTTGTTTGAATTCGTCGACTGCGTAGATGCTTATTGATTTGATTTACTGGAATCTTAAGTTTCCCTCAAATTTTCCTTGAGTTCCCGCTCCCTCCCTCTTTGGAAATTTTGGTAACGCGTAAGAGTATGTAATCTTATGGTATGTAGATATATATATATATATGTATGTATGTATGTATATGTCTATATCTATAGGAGTAGGATATAATATCCAATACACGAATAGCTTATCCCTTCTTCGGATAGTATATCTTGCTTCATCTGTTGTTTGACTTATACTCATCCATCCATCCATCCATCCATCTATTTATTTATCTACCCACCTCGCATCTCCTATGCCAGGGCTCCTCGCTTGACTTCAGCGAGCTTGCTTGTTACAGTTATAATCCCTTTCTCTAGAATATGATGTTTAGGAGAGAAGTTCCTTAATATCCTCGATTCTTTGTAATTTCTTTTCTTCGTCACTCATCATACCTAGTGAACTCGCTCTATTCGCATGTTAGTCTTGTTAATGATAGTTTGACTTACGTAATGTGATATACAGATAGATAGATATACTTGCCGAGAGACAAAATCGAACAGGCTGCCCAAAAGGGTCGAAGAATAGAGAAAAAAACAAAAGAGAAAAAAAAACTCACATAAATTTCTTCCTCTCCTGCACCCTCAACATTCTCTCCTCCACACTCCCCTTCACAATAAACCTCTTAACCACCACCTCCCCCACCTGTCCCATCCGATGCACTCTATCAATCGCTTGTGCCTCAACCGCAAAACTCCACCACGTATCCATCATGAAAACTCTCTTCGTCATCGTCAAATTCAACCCCACTTCTCCCGCTCTCAAACTAAGTAGTAGCACGATCCCTTTCTCACTATCTTTATACTGAGCCAGAACTGCCGCTCTCGCTTTCTGCTGCATCGAACCATCCAATCTCAAGAATGGGATCGAGGACCTCGTCAAAGCAGGTTCGATCAAAGAGAGAAATGACGTAAATTGACTAAACACAACTGATTTCATAGACGGAGATTCTTTCCGTATGGATTTGAGATTCGATAACAGAGCTGCGATTTTCGCCGATCCATTGGAGCCGATTCGCTGAAGACTTATTTTTGTTTTTCCATTTTTACTCTCGGGATGTCCTTCATCTTTGACCACTTCGAAAATATCATGTGGATTGATGCGTTCGCGACAGCTGAAACAACGGGGACTTTCACCTCTGTCGGTTTGATGTTTGATGTAATCTAGTAAGCATTTTTTGCATGCTGAATGCCAGCACCCGGTGACAGTTTGTTCAATCATTGGTTCTTCCGAACAGATTGGACACTCATTTTCTGCTTCGTCGCGGATTTGTTCGAGGACATGTGCCCCGAAGATATTGGTATCGATTGATTCTTCGTTGAGCTTGAAGCGCTCAATGAGATTTTGAAGTTCCATGTCGTCTGAAAGACCACTTGCAGCGTCTGCGGCTTCAGCAGCATCTTCTTCATCTGCTACTAGGTTTTGGTTACGGGTTAGAATCGGATGACAGCATGATTGGCGGAGTCGGAGGATTTGAGCGAAAATACTTGTATAGGCTTTGAGAACTGTCCCTGCTTCGATATTGGCTGAGAAGGTACGTTTGGCTCTCGTGAAAATGTGATCATAGACTTCGCGTTCGGCTTCTGATAGCTCGATTTCGACAATATCGATGGTCTTTTTGGGTAAAGGAACTAGTGCTTCACCATTTCGTGTCTTCATGTCTTTTGTTCGACGGAGCACTAGAGGTTCCAGTACCGTTTGAACGACATCAAGGGCACGCATAAATTCTTTAGATTCGAATGGTATTGTGATGAACGTTTTCCAAAAAGAGAAATTGCTCCAAGGTTCTACTCTTAAGAATCGAACCAAGCTGAACAGATCTTCTAATCGATTAACAATGGGTGTACCAGTAAGTGCCCATCGATGCTCGGCAGCAATCTCATAACCTAGAAAGTTGGGTCAGTCAGTGCCAGATTTCACAGAACGTTAACAATAACTAGGGAATTGCTATCATTCTTTGGTCCTATAATATATCCGGATTGACTTACATGCTTTCGCGGTTTTAGACTGCCTGTTTTTAATATAATGAGCTTCATCCAAAATAACCCGGAAGAATGAGAGCGAAAATAAACCTCCATGACCACCTTTATCACCGTTCCTAGCAGTAACTTGATTGAACTCAGACAAAATGACACCATAGCTTGTAATAACAACGTTAGGGGCCGATGCAGCGTTAGCTTCACAGCAAAGAGCTTGAAGGTTTGCTGTTTTATCACTACCATAATAGACAATACTCTTCATTGTTCCATCCCTAGATGCATTTTCGTCTTCACTTTGCCATTGAGCAAGAAGGGACATTGGTGCTACGACCAAAGTTGTACAGGGTGCCCTTTCTACAGATGATGTATTGGCTGGAAGTCGAGGCAAACTGTTCACTGATGTAGCCTTTGAGCGTTTCTCATCGAGCCGCATAGCCACATCAGACTTACTAGAGTGGATAAGACTCATCATCTCAATAGTCTTGCCTAGACCCATCTCATCGGCAAGAATGCCTCTAAGACAATGCTGTTCTTGAAGAGGGAAGTCTAAGGAAAGTGCACCGGAATATGGGTTGACGTAGAATTTATCTTGATTAGCAATTTGAATGACCTCTTTATCATCCATGTCCTTCAAAGGCCAAGCGTATTCTTCCCATAGAGGATGCATCGAGGCTGCTCTCTTATTATCTTTCTCGTCGCGCTCTTTCGCCATCATCCAATACAATGCTTGCTTTTGATATGGTCGCAAATCCATTGCAAAACTTTTTGCTGGTTCTGCCTCAGGAGCATTAAAATCAAAGGATTGAGCTTTGCTATATAACGTGTCAAGTTGGTCTTGCTCAAGTTCTTTTCCTTCCTCTGCCTCTTCAGATGGGGGAGTGCCAGTACCAGAACCAGTAATTTTAGATTCATCTTTATCATAATGTTCAGCTGCCTCTGCAGCACTTAAAAGTCCCTGACGCTTATGTTTTGCGGTTGCTTCGCTCGTTTGCGTAGGAAGCAGATTAATCTCTTGAAATAAATTAACTAACGCGACCTGACGGAGTCTTAAACTCTTTTCTTCAGAACTTTCTTTCTCTTCAAAAAAACCAGTTACCCGATTATCAGGTGCCTGAAAACTGCGGTCATCGAAAGCAGTTCTTAACAATGAGCACCTGAGTTGCAGAAAGATAGTATCATTGGTACGAATCCTTTCAGGCGCATATACACATGTACCCTCGAACTTGCATATCCTTTGATCAATTAAAGTAGAAACCCAATTTGCCGTTTCCTGAGGAAGACGACCAACTTCAAACCCCTTCGAATTGGTAAAACGTACTATGACATCGACACGCCGTGCTGCAGCTCTATTAGGTTTTGGTAATGTTTGAGCCACTGATGTTCTGCCTTTCCCCCTTTCGGCCGGTGCCTTGGGTGGTTGTATCTTTTGACGCTCTATCCGCACAACTTCGCCATTTCTTATTAAATTTGTTCCACTCTTCGTAGCCCAGCCTCCAACCCCAAAAGCTCCTATATACCGGTATTCTGGCATGACTCGATGAAGCGAGACTGTTTTTGACGAGGTGTTTGATTCTGCAGAGCTTGGCTTGGGGCCATCAACAGTACCATTGTTATACTTCGCGAAAGAACTAAAAGCGCTTCTGGAGTTTGACGAAGATCTGGAGAGACCGGAAACGAGCGCAGGTCGTTTCCAAGATCCATCAAAGTACATATTCACAGCCTTCTCTATATCATTTCCAGACGCCTCTCGTAACCCTTTCAGTTCTTCCCGAGTCACTTTGTCGCTAATGAAGTTTTCAAACATTTCCTGGTCGAATGTAGTCTGCGAATCTCCAGCAAGTGTTCTTTCCTCCAAAACTGGATCATCTTGAGGATTCTGGTCTCTGATTTCGTTTGTAGAGCAGGCAATTGCTGTAGGCAGCGCGTCGATTTCATCTGGTACATTTGTCGCCTTCTCACCTGGTGACGAATCCGATCCCTCAGCTGTTTCCGTAAAGAACCTTCTTCTCTTCGCCGGAGGCACCTCCATATCCGCAGAAGCTATGGAAGTCTCACCCGAATTAAATTTGTCATTTCAAAATAAAAACAAAAAGCAAGGGCAACTGAGTAATATTCCACTGCTGATTTGATGGAAACGCGCAGTCACGCGATGGACGGACGCGACCAAAAATAATTTAGATGTTTAGTGACGTCGGGGTATCTTATCTTATCCTTGTAAGTTATTTTGTTAACAGCATCTAACCACTCGAAGAGGGACAATTGAAAAGAATTTGCAACTTACAGTTCATTCACTGGTCACCCACAACAACAATAATTCTAATGTACAATTCGCGAATTCTGCGTCGGCTCCAAAGCTGTCCCAAGACATATATTAGTTCGAGATGCGCCTATGCTACTACCTCCTACAGTACACCTGCGCCATTTGCCTCCCTCCTGACTGAAGAAGATATAAATCAAGCCAGGACATATTGTTCCAATCTTATCCAGTTAGTTCTGCGAGCCCTGTGAGTTTCTCAATTCCCCATATCTAATTGATTTCTAGAAAGTTTGATTCGCCATCGTATACTCTCCAAACCTTTATTCCTCCCTCAACAAGAGATGCCTACCTTTCAATTCGTGCTCTCAATATTGAATTAGCTCGTATACCAGATATTGTATCAAATCCAACAGTTGGGGCATTGCGCATGCAGTTCTGGCGAGATAATTTGAACCGAACATTTGCGAATACACCTCCGAAAGAACCTGTCGCCATTCTCCTACATCATGCGCTCACGTCTCTTCAATCGCGATATGATGGAATCAGCACAAGTGTGATGAAGGGTTGGTTTATGAAAGTGATCAATACAAGGGAACAATATATGGATAATCGACCTTATACAAATATGGAGGCGCTCGAGATGTACGCGGAGAATACATATTCAACATTAATGTACTTGACTTTAGCAGCTTTACCTCTACAATCTATGGCAGCCGATCATGTCGCGAGTCATATCGGCAAAGCGGCTGGAATTGCTGCGGTTTTGAGGGGTTTGCCACTCATAGCATTTCCACCACCACCAAATCATCATAGCAACAATGCAGCTTTTGGTGGCGCTCTGGGTGGCAATGGTGGTGGGCGACAAGGAGCAGTCGTTTTACCATTAGATGTCATGGCCGAAACTGGTGTTAAAGAGGAGGATGTATTGAGGCATGGGGCAGAAGCTCCTGGTTTGAAAGATGCTATCTTCACAGTGGCGACCAGAGCAAATGATCATTTGATTACTGCCAGGGAGATGTTGAAGAACCTCCAAGCGGGTAAAGATGCAGGTCACGAGTTTGAGCATCAAGGTGAGGATGGTCACTACTATGCAGAAGGTGATAACACTCAAATCAGTGATATAGAGAGAGGATTTGGTGTATTTATGCAGGCAGTTCCTACGAGATTATGGCTGGAAAAGCTGGAACAACTCGATTTTGATGTATTCAGGCCAGAGCTCAGGGCAAGAGAATGGAAGTTGCCATACAAGGCATACTGGGCGTATACTAGACGAAATCTTTGATGTAATAGAATTCATAATCAAAATGTCTAGCCAAAAATGCTAGCTAGTCTGTCTCGCTACATCGAAGTCTGTGGCATAATGATCACACGTATTGAAGTTCCAGCTATTTGAAGATCCCATAGATCCAAGTCATATTCTCATTACTATCAAAAACTCCTGCAATGCGGTTCTAAAGCCCAATTTTCGACACTGACACCGAATTCTGATTTCAACCCTGGTTATGTACGTCCATAAAGAACTTCGTCCTCCAATGCGTCAACAAACTGTCCCTACACAGCCATTTCATATCAACGCCCAGTCTCAATTCATCATCCACCAGGTGATCACGAACTTTCTAATTTTCCATGTCCAATACCGCACCATCAATACCTCCACCCTACCCCAATTCTTTCACTCCCCGGCCCATATCTCGCATCCCTTTCTCCTCTCCTTCTTCCTGCATAAAAAATCCCATTGTTCCTACACTCCGAAGAACAATACCCATTAACATATTTCGGCCGAATATTCCAGCGATTCGGTAAACATTCATTCGGAAGTTCGAACGGTAAACCCGGTCGTGCTAATTCTCGTGGATCATTGATGCGTGCTAACTGTGCGTAGAGAAGGTAACAGTTGGGTCCTGCGTGCAGAGTGCGGTGGCCGCAAAGGGGCTCTATGCTCCAGTAATTGCACATTTTGTTGGTTTTGGTTCAGATAAGAGATTTAGCAAGTATGAATCTGGGAGCTTAGGACTGAGAGCTAGATGAATTGTGGATGATGATCGATTCGAACAGGAAGGGAGGGAGTTCAATTATGACACCTGCAATACAAAAAATTGTTCAAAAAAGGACTTCGGGATACGAAGCTACAAGTAGTATACTTATACCGGAAACACAAGCTCTCTCACTGTTCTCCTATAACTCAAGATTCCCATCATTGATCAATGTGACACACTTGCTCTTCACGATATGAGTCTTCATTTGCTGTACGCAAAGAATGCTCTTTGCTGTAAGGCGGGCCATCATCCCCGGTTATTCAAACGGCGCACTATTCATAGAAAATCCTCCGACAACAAGCAAAAGTCGCGAGCAGATAGCTATTCCTCTAATCGGAATTTCACCATCATATAGATTGCGAAAAGTGGTGTTGATGCTTGAGTTTGGCATTTTGCAAACTTCAAATGGCTACACAAAAAGATGAGATAGTGGGTCCTGCGTCAGCTGTTTGTTGAATCTCTGACTGTGATGAGGATTGTTTCATGCATGGTATCAAGTGAAGGATGAGAAGATTGGTACGGGCAAAGAAGATTTTGTGTTACTCTAGTCGGAGGAAACAGTTTGCTAAAGAAGGTCACGGGAAGCTAGGATCCTGTTCAACAAATTTCTGAAACAATTTCGTGAAATTTCAATGATTCTAGCTCTAATAAGATTGGGCATAATGAAAAGACGATATGCGACTTATTGTGGCAAGTTCTTCTTGAGTCGTTCTTCGTATGGTCCAAAATCTGGAACATCGGGGGTTGAAGTAGTTGAGAGACTTTGACCATTAGTCTTGCTTTTTAGTTCTGCTGTGATTGCATCAACATCAACATTGAGATAATCTCTCAAAAATTTGCCGACTTCGATGTTTTCGTGGTTTCCACGAAGTACATCAGCACCATATCCATAGATATTGACATCAACTGCAGAGTGACCGTGTGTTGACCAACCAATCTGTGCTCTGTGGCTGATTATTTCGGCAAAAGCATATGCAGAGAGCGCCGGATTGTCAAGTACGCGATCGATCTCTTCCTCACTCGCATCCATAACCCCAAGACCCTCTTTAATGAGATCTTCTTTCACGAATCGCCTACTCACAGGGCGCCCGTTGGCAATCGCTTCGGAAGAAGCAACATGAGCCCTTAGTACCCTAGAAAGATACTCTGATGAATGGGAAGCATTTGCCAATACCTCAGGGTACCATAAATATTGAGGGTATGAAGGATTAAGTTCTGAATATAAGATTAGTATTAGCTCATGAGTATGTCGAGCTGGTATATCTTACGTCTTGCAACAGCTAAGCCTCCAGTCTCGTGGTCACTTGTAGCAACAAGAGCACCTTCAGTATCGCTCTTGTCCAGGAAATCAATCACACTTTGGAAAGCTTGATCATAGGCAAGTACTTCGTGAACTTGGGCAGCCTAAAAAATCTAGTCAGTCATGCTACTCGTGCTGAGATTTATAATGTCGCCTCCAAGTGATCTATAGTAACTTACTGGATCATTCCCATGGCCTGCATGATCGATTCGACTTCCCTCAATCATGAGAAAGAAACCCTTGTCACTATCCTTGGTTGCAGCTTCAAGTGCGGTCAAAGCTGTTCTTGCCATTTCATCAAGAGAAGGATAGATATCGTTCATGTTTCGTCGATCAAGCTCGAAAGGAATATCTGTATCAGAAAATAGACCTAACAGTGGCAGCTGAACCTTCTTTCCAAGCTTCAACTCGTCAAAATCCTCTCTGGTATCAATGTATGTCCACCCGTATTTGTCTTGCGCCAATTTTGTGACATCGCGATCATCAGCTCTTCAACTAGATTCCGATGTGTTGGGCAAGAAGTGACAGCGTCCACCGCCTAACATCAAATCAACAACTCGATGCCCAAGAGGATGTTCTCCAACCTCTTGTAAAGCTATCGAGTCCTCCTGCATTCGGTAATCAACATGCGAGGCAAAGCAAGCTGGAGTCGCGTCCGTTATATCTGTTGTAACAACCACTGGAGGAGTTAGCCCTTCAATGTCTGAATGAACATGGCAGATGTTTACTTACAGCCTGTGGTATAACCAGCCCTCTTCGCAGCTTCGAGTACAGTACCACATGGAGTGTGATCGGGCAACATAGAGATTGCGCCGTTATAGCTTTTTCTTCCACAACTGAATGCAGTAGCTCCCGCCGCACTATCTGTGACTAGACTGCTGCTTGATCTCGTGCGCGACGAGCCGATAAAATGTTGATCGAGTTGAAGAATGTCATTGATGGGCAGATCTCCTTGGAATTGCCGGAAGCTTCTCGTCAAACTCAAAGATGCCGGGCCCATTCCATCGCTCACCATGAAAATAAGATTGCGCTTTCCATTTTGCTTTGTCTTCTTTGGAACTTGATGGCTTTGCGACAATAAAACGCCTAGGACGATGACAGCAGCAGTAGCAACAACAGCCCAAGTAAAGAGCCCAATTTCTCTCCAAAATCCAGGTCTCTTGGCTTCGTAGGAATTCTTTCGTAGATTACCAAGAAGCGCATCGTCTTCTGCCGCAGCTCTTTCTTCGGAATTAGAGGAAGAGGGTCTTCCTGACGCGAACAGCGGACTGTTATTATTCGGCGCCATCAGGTGTTGCGCTGAGGTTGTCAAGTTGTATTTATAAATAAGATTTACCTATCGTTGAAAAGTATGAGTTCGCAGACAGAGACTTACCACTGGGGTTGGCAGCTTAATGATGTCAGCCCCGTTTTGAGACGGCAGAGCTCACTAGGCACGGCAAGTGTCAGGGCGCTGTTTTGTCTGGGCAACCAACAGATCGGTGTACAAGAAGTGTCAGGCTGATCTTCGCAACACGTTCACCAATCGTCCAATTCGAGTACAAGCATCAATAGCAGAGCTTCCGAGAACTTACTGAAAGAAACGATATCTACCTACCGATAAGACCTAACATTTATGAAATTTAGTGAACAGTCAGTTATCACTTGGTATGAAAACTTGTTAATGCAAGGTCGCGTAAGTTATGTGAATATGTATTTGGGACTGCGACTGATTAAATTACTTCTTGCTAACAGAGGGCATGAAGTAATTTGCTGTCTTTACCTAGTTGTCAAATATCTAAATAGAGCGATTTCTGCTTGGTCAATATTCATGAATGGATTTGCAGCTTGTAGGTAGAATTTTCAGCGTTAATTTTGAAGAAAGGGAAGTTGAGATGAAACTAATATCACGAAGCGGAGGTCACGACGTCACACATTGGTGAAACCTTTACATAGATCCAAAAGGTTGCTGGGGCTGTATTCAAGAGACTTTTCTGGTTCGTTATTGAAGATGTACATCTTCCCGGTTGTTTGACTTGTCGAATGGAATTCATCATGGGATGATGCACTCGGCTCACATAGTCGTAGGAAAAGGCGAACATTTTCTTTGCAATATCTTCATAATTTGCTCGAAACCCCCGATTAATTGCCTGCTTCACTAACCGTTGAACAGATCCAAATCGAACCCCATTCACTTTTATGCATTCTGACGCCAACCTCACAATGGACGGGCACTCAGTGTAGTCGAAGCTCATGAATTGGTGGAAGCCCTGAGATTTATACAGCTATTTCCTGCTGCGATTCATTCCAGCCTTCCCAGTCAAACACCAAAGGACCCAGAACTAATCAACCGCTTAACGCTTCTTTTGTTGAGACTCCTTGAGGACCTTCTTGACAATCTTCTGCTCCTCAATCAAGAAAGCTCTGACGATACGATCCTTAACGCAGTTGGCACATCTTGATCCTCCGTAGGCACGTTGAACAGTCTTCTTTGGGCGGGAGATCTGGGAGTATTCGCGGGGTCGGAGGGCTGGGATCTACAGGAAATGAATTAGCATTTCCATAACAAATTTTCTATAATCAAATGTCCGTCGTAATCAACCATCGCCGCATTCGAGAGCCTGGAGGCTATAGATTGGCCATCGCTAAGTATTGACTGTTGCGATGTAGAAGGATGCCTCGCGCTTGTATTCCAACTTGACGAGCGATTTTCCGAGTTTTCGCTTTTTCCTCTTCCCTTGTAATTTAATCGAAAGATTTCAACTTACACCTGGCAATTTGATTCCGCAGTCACCGCACTTTGGTGCAGTACCGGCCTTCTTGATGTGGAGATAACGAAGCTCGCCGCCGTGGTTCTTAACAACTCTGACCTTGTTGGATCGAGTGTTGTATCTATTTTAATTAATATTTGGCTCTTCTTCCAACGTTGAATAATTGAAACTCACGGGTTTCGGCGTCTGTAGGTCAATCTGTTGGACGACATGTTGGCGAATTTCTGGTTCGGAGGTCGATTGAGGTCGTTGGCGTTGTCGATTGAATCTTGAGTTTTGTCAAATTGAACAAATTCTTCGTGCGCGATAACTCGCTAGAGCTATCACGCTTATAGTTAGATCATTCACGTGTTAATCGGACAGCCCTTGAGCTTCGTGCTTACATCAGCACCTCATTATTCAGGCAACAAGAATTAAAGATTAATTGAACGGATGCGCTAGCGGGCATTTCCTTAAGCTCTCCGTGTAGCGTTAAAATTTATCTAAACGCGCTCGCGACAACACAATTATCAACTTTATACCCATCAACGACAAAGCGAAGTTCTATTCAGAAGGCGACTTGTTGATGGAATTTGGGACTTGGTACCCAAGACATTGAAAATGTCATCAATTCCACCACCTCCCCCGCCTGGATGGATCTCTTCAGCGTTTCCATCCATGCCTTTGGGCGCGCCACCTGGTGCACCTCCTCCTCCAGGTTATCGACCACCGGCGGATTCACATGTTGCGAAGTTTGCACAGAAGAAGAAGGATTGGTTACGAACACAGCGAAATCGATTCGGCGAAAAACGAAAGGGTGGTTTTGTAGAAACTCAGAAAGCTGATATGCCACCAGAGCATCTGCGAAAGATCGTCAAGGATATTGGAGATGTATCACAAAAGAAATTCAGCAGTGATAAACGAAGTTATCTCGGTGCACTCAAATTCATGCCACATGCGGTAATGAAATTGCTGGAGAACATGCCAATGCCTTGGGAGTCTGCGAGGGAGGTAAATGTGCTGTACCACGTCAACGGATGCCTGACTTTGGTTAATGAAATACCAATATTTATCGAACCAGTGTTTCATGCACAATGGGCTACGATGTGGATTTGTATGAGAAGAGAAAAGAGTGATAGACGGCATTTCAAGAGAATGAGATTTCCGCCATTCGATGACGAAGAACCACCCCTTTCATGGTCGGAGAATATCGAAGATGTCGAGCCACTGGAGCCAATTCAACTGGAACTCGATGAAGGAGAGGATGCGGCTGTCTTAGAATGGTTTTACGAAAATCGACCACTACTTGACACGCCACATGTCAACGGCCCGAGTTATAAGGAGTGGAACCTTACTTTACCTCAAATGGCGACTTTATATCGATTGAGTCGACAATTACTGAGTGACTTGGTCGACAAGAACTACTTTCACATGTTCGAATTGAAGAGTTTTCAAACAGCCAAAGCTTTGAATGTTGCAATTCCTGGCGGTCCACGTTTTGAACCTCTGTACAAAGATGTGGATCCTAACGATGAAGACTTCGGAGAATTCAATGCAATCGATCGCATCATCTTCCGAGCTCCAATTCGAACAGAGTATCGTGTAGCATTTCCTTACTTATACAATTCACTATCTTGTAGTGTTAAGTTTTCCTGGTTTTCGCATCCGCAAGTGGTATATGTTCGTGCTGAGGATCCAAGTTTACCGGCATTCTATTTCGATCCCGTTATCAACCCAATCTCTTCCAGATCTGTTGCCCCTAAAAACATCACAATCAGTCACGAAGACGAAATATTTGGTCCCGGTAGCAATGAAGAGCCAGAAGAAGACGCTTTCAGACTACCAGGTGATGCTGAGCCATTTCTCGCGGACGAGGAGTTATACACTAGCGAAACAGCTTCAGCCATTTCCTTGTGGTGGGCACCTTTCCCGTTCGATCGAAGATCCGGTCGCATGGTTCGGGCGCAAGACGTACCTCTAGTCAAGCAGTGGTATCTTGAGCATTGCCCTCAAGGTCAGCCAGTAAAGGTTCGAGTTTCATACCAGAAGCTTTTGAAGACTTATGTCTTGAACGAGCTGCATAAGAGGAAGCCAAAAGCACAAAGTAAACAAAGCTTGATGAAATCGTTGAAGCAAACGAAGTTCTTCCAGCAAACAACAATTGATTGGGTTGAAGCTGGACTTCAAGTCTGCAGGCAGGGTTTCAATATGTTGAATCTTCTTATTCATCGCAAGAATCTTACATACTTACATCTTGATTATAATTTCAATTTGAAGCCTGTCAAGACACTGACAACAAAGGAGAGAAAGAAGTCCCGATTCGGAAATGCGTTCCATCTGATGCGTGAGATTCTGAAAATGACAAAGTTGATTGTTGACGCACAAGTTCAGTATCGTCTTGGCAACATCGACGCTTTTCAACTTGCAGATGGTATTTTATACGCTTTCAATCACGTCGGTCAGCTGACTGGAATGTATCGTTATAAGTACAAGCTGATGCATCAAATTCGTTCGTGTAAAGATTTGAAGCATTTAATCTATTATCGATTCAACTCTGGGCCAGTAGGCAAAGGACCTGGATGCGGCTTCTGGGCACCTGCTTGGAGAGTTTGGCTCTTTTTCATGCGTGGTATAATTCCATTACTTGTAAGATGGCTTGGAAACCTCCTTTCTAGGCAATTTGAAGGACGTCACAGTAAAGGTGTTGCAAAGACAGTTACAAAACAACGTGTAGAGTCGCACTTTGATCTTGAATTGCGAGCATCGGTTATGGCCGATCTTCTTGATATGATGCCGGAGGGTATTAAGCAAAACAAGGTTCAGACTGTACTTCAACATCTTTCAGAGGCATGGAGATGCTGGAAGAGTAACATTCCTTGGAAGGTTCCTGGTTTACCAGCACCTATCGAGAATATCATTCTTCGTTATGTGAAGAGTAAGGCGGATTGGTGGATTTCCGTCGCTCACTACAATCGTGAGCGTATCCGCCGGTGAGCGACTGTCGATAAAACAGTTGCAAAGAAGAACCTTGGTCGTCTCACGAGACTTTGGCTCAAGGCCGAACAAGAGAGACAACACAATTATATGAAGGACGGCCCATACGTCTCTTTTGAAGAAGCTGTCGCCATCTATACAACCACTGTGCATTGGCTAGAGTCACGAAAATTCTCGCCCATTCCATTCCCCAGTGTTTCATATAAGCACGACACCAAAATCCTAATCCTTGCCTTGGAACGACTTCGTGAAGCATACTCTGTCAAGGGACGACTAAATCAGAGCCAGCGTGAGGAATTGGCTCTGATTGAGCAAGCTTATGATAGTCCTGGAACTACTCTAGAGAGAATCAAGCGCTTCCTACTGACACAGAGAGCTTTCAAGGAAGTCGGAATTGATATGAACGACAATTACAGCACAATCAACCCTGTGTATGATATCGAACCCGTGGAGAAGATCAGTGATGCCTATCTAGACCAGTACCTCTGGTATCAAGCCGATCAACGCCATCTTTTCCCTGCCTGGATCAAGCCTTCCGATTCCGAAGTCCCACCCTTGTTGACCTATAAATGGGCTCAAGGTATCAACAACCTCGACAAAGTTTGGGAGACTGCAGACGGGGAATGTAACGTTATGATTGAAACACAACTATCTAAGGTGTATGAGAAGATCGATCTCACCCTTCTTAATCGTCTACTTCGACTCATTATGGACCACAATTTGGCTGATTACATATCATCTAAAAATAACGTTCAACTGACCTATAAAGATATGAATCACGTGAACAGTTACGGAATGATCAGAGGTCTTCAATTCTCGGCCTTCGTTTTCCAGTACTATGGACTTGTTCTCGATCTCTTATTACTTGGTCTACAACGCGCTAGTGAAATTGCCGGTCCACCAGCAGGTCCTAACGACTTCCTTCAATTCCGCGACCGCGAGACGGAAACGAGACATCCCATTCGTCTATATACTAGATATATTGATCGCATTTGGGTATTCTTCCGCTTCTCAGCCGATGAATCACGCGATCTCATCCAGCGTTTCCTTACAGAGCAACCGGATCCTAATTTCGAAAATGTAATTGGCTACAAGAACAAGAAATGTTGGCCAAGAGATTCTAGAATGCGTCTTATGAGACACGATGTCAACCTGGGACGTGCAGTCTTCTGGGACTTGAAGAACCGCTTACCAAGATCCGTTACTACAATTGAATGGGATGATACCTTTTCAAGTGTGTACAGCCGAGATAACCCTAACTTACTTTTCTTTATGTGCGGTTTCGAAGTTCGAATTCTCCCTAAGATTCGTAACCAAAATGACGAATTCCCGGTCAAGGACAGCGTCTGGTCCTTGGTTGATAACACCAGCAAGGAAAGAACGGCACATGCATTCTTGCAGGTAACCGAGGAGGATATTGCCAAATTCAACAATCGCATTCGTCAAATTCTGATGTCCTCAGGTTCGACCACATTCACGAAAATCGCTAATAAGTGTAACACTACTTTGATCGCCCTCTTCACATACTATCGTGAAGCAGCTGTATCCACGGTCAACTTGCTAGATACCATTGTGAAATGTGAAACCAAGATTCAGACCAGAGTCAAGATCGGTCTTAATTCTAAGATGCCTTCTCGTTTCCCTCCTGCGGTTTTCTACACCCCTAAGGAACTTGGTGGTCTCGGTATGATCTCTGGATCACATATCCTCATTCCGACAAGCGATAAAAGATGGTCCAAGCAAACCGATGTTGGTGTTACGCATTATCGTGCAGGCATGACTCATGACGAAGACACTCTTATCCCTAATATTTTCATATACATCATTCCATGGGAAGCTGAATTCATTGACTCCCAGCGTGTGTGGACTGAATACTCTCAGAAACGTCAAGAGGCAAATCAGCAAAACAGAAGATTGACACTCGAGGATCTTGAAGATAGTTGGGATCGTGGATTACCTCGTATTAATACGCTTTTCCAAAAGGACAGGAGCACCTTGAGTTTCGACAAAGGATTCCGCGCGCGTACTGAGTTTAAGACATACCAACTTATTAAGAGTAATCCATTCTGGTGGACTAGTCAACGTCATGATGGTAAATTATGGAACCTCAACGCCTATCGAACCGATGTTATTCAAGCGCTTGGTGGTGTCGAAACCATTCTTGAACACACACTCTTTAAGGCGACAGCATTTCCATCCTGGGAGGGCCTATTCTGGGAAAAAGCGAGTGGTTTTGAAGAGTTGTGACCCTGTTTTACCCTGAAATACATACCAAAATTGGCTAACTTTTGATTTTTAGGTCTATGAATTTCAAAAAGTTGACTAACGCTCAAAGATCGGGTCTCAACCAGATTCCTAACCGACGATTCACTCTTTGGTGGTCACCTGTAAGTTATATTATTTCAATCCCTATCTTGTCTTGCCTGAGAGGGTATTTGATTGTCAAGCTCAGTTTGAGATATTGAGAAGTATTTTAAGGCAAAAGTTACTTTACAATGTTCCATCCAATTTCGAACTTTGAAAGCATCCTCCAGCAAATTCACTTTACAATATTCTACCCAATCTGAAACATTGAAATCATTCTCCAGCAATTGAAAATATTCTCAAGCAAAGTTTGCTTTACAATATCCTATTCAATTTGGAACATTGAAATTATTTTTTAACAATTCAGAATATCCTTAAGCAAAGTTTTCTTTATAATACCCTACCCAATTTGGAACATTGAAAAGCCTTCTGAGGCAAAATTTACTTTACAATATCCTATTCAATTTGAAACGATGAACACAAGCTGACATTCGGTTTAAATTTAGACAATCAACAGAGCCAATGTTTATGTTGGTTTCCAAGTCCAATTAGATCTTACTGGTATTTTCTTGCACGGCAAAATTCCAATTTTAAAGATTTCTCTCATCCAAATCTTCCGCGCCCATCTTTGGCAGAAGTAAGTTCAACATGTCCTCTAATTTTCCCTTCATCACTAACCTCATCTTATAGGATACATGAAAGTGTAGTCATGGACCTGTCATAAGTATTCGATCAAGAATTGGAGCAGCTTGGCATCGAGACCGTACAGAAGGAGACTATTCATCCTAGAAAGTCTTACAAGATGAACAGTTCTTGTGCTGATATCCTGTTGTTCGCAAGCCACAAATGGAATGTCACTCGCCCATCTATTCTCTTTGACACAAAAGACGTAATTGAAGCTACCACAACGAACAAGTTCTGGGTAGATGTTCAACTTCGTTACGGAGATTATGATTCCCACGACATTGAACGCTACGTCCGCGCAAAATACCTTGATTATACAACCGATAGTATGAGCATTTATCCTTCGGCCACTGGTCTCATGATTGGTATCGATCTTGCTTACAATCTCTACTCGGCATATGGACAATACTTTCCCGGTCTCAAGCAATTGGTACAGCAAGCTATGGCTAAAATCATGAAGGCAAATCCAGCTCTCTATGTCTTGCGCGAACGTATTAGGAAGGGTCTTCAATTGTATGCGTCCGAAAGTAACCAAGAGTTTTTGAATTCTCAAAATTACTCTGAACTTTTCAGCAACCAAATTCATCTCTTCATTGACGACACAAATGTTTACCGTGTTACTATCCACAAGACATTTGAAGGTAACTTGACAACTAAACCAATCAATGGAGCAATTTTCATCTTCAATCCTCGTACTGGACAACTCTTCTTGAAGATCATTCATACAAGTGTCTGGGCAGGACAAAAACGTCTGGGACAATTAGCTAAGTGGAAGACTGCTGAGGAAGTTGCCGCTCTCATTCGATCATTGCCTATCGAAGAGCAACCGAAACAACTTATTGTTACGAGAAAGGGTCTTCTTGATCCACTCGAAGTACATTTGCTTGACTTCCCCAATATATCAATCCGTGCCTCTGAGCTGCAATTACCCTTCCAGGCCGCCATGAAGGTCGAGAAGCTCGGTGATATGATTCTTCGTGCCACTGAACCTCAGATGGTTCTCTTCAATCTTTACGACGAATGGCTAAAGTCAATTTCATCATATACTGCATTCTCTCGTTTGATCCTTATCTTGCGTGCTTTGCACGTAAATCAGGATAAGACAAAGTTACTCCTTCGACCCGACAAGACTGTCATCACTCAAGAGCATCATATCTGGCCCACATTATCGGATGAAGATTGGATCAAGGTTGAAACCCAACTGTGTGATCTCATTTTGAATGATTACGGCAAGAAGAACAATGTCAACACTTCCAGTCTTACCAGTAGTGAAGTACGTGATATTATTTTGGGTATGGAAATCAGTGCTCCATCGATGCAACGCCAGCAAGCGGCCGAAATCGAAAAGCAACAACAAGAACAACAGCAGCTCACAGCTGTCACGACCAAGACTCAAAACGTTCACGGAGAGGATATTATTGTCACCACTACCTCGCAGTTCGAACAACAAACCTTTGCATCGAAGACTGAATGGAGAACTAGAGCGATTGCAACTTCGAACTTGAGGACACGATCGAACAACATCTATATCTCTTCGGATGACGTCAAAGAGGATGATCATTACACTTATATCATGCCAAAGAACATCTTGAAGCGCTTTATCACAATTGCGGATTTGTGAGTTCAAGTGGCTGGATATTTGTATGGTTCATCTCCCCCAGATAATGACCAAGTGAAAGAAATCCGCTGTATCGTAATGGTACCTCAAATTGGTAGTACACGTGATGTACAATTGCCTCAGCAGTTGCCACAACACGAGTATCTTGACCAAATGGAACCCCTCGGAATTATTCACACCGTTTCTGGTAATGAACCACCATATATGACAGCCATGGATGTCACCCAACATGCACGTCTCATGAATGCGCATAAATCGTGGGACAAAAAGACGGTTACTATGACTGTTTCATTCACTCCCGGAAGTGTCTCACTAGCATCATGGGCGCTCACGCCTCATGGTTATAAATGGGGTGCGGAGAATAAAGATCTCGGTAGCGACCAACCACAAGGCTTCAGCACGAACATGGGTGAGAAATGTCAACTTCTGCTTAGTGACAAGATTCGCGGATACTTCTTGGTACCCGAGACCAATTCATGGAACTATAGTTTTATGGGAAGTGCTTTTGGAAGCTTGGAGAAGAAGCCGATACATGTGAAGATCGATACGCCTACGCCGTTCTACAACGACTTACACAGACCTTTGCATTTCCAGAACTTTGCTGAATTGGAGGATATTTGGGTTGACAACGAGGACAAGCTTGCTTAGATTAATGACATAGGGGAGGGTGTTGAAAAAAAAGGAGAAGCAGAACAATATGGGAAGGAAGATTGGAACTGGAAGGATGAATTAATCAGCGTGCATCTGTATCAAATCGGGCTGGGCAATGGGTGTTTGATGCGAACACGCATTGTAACAATGTATTTTTTTGTAGATGAATAATATGGTAGCAAAATGAAATGAATTTGATCATGCCACGATGATGTGTTAATTTTGAACTTTCCAAACCTCTATGAATTTTTCGGTTGTGGTATCTATCCTGTTGTTTGATTTTTCTTCGAATGCTCAAATCATTTTGAATGTTCAAATTGCTGTCAATACCCTAAATGCTTTGAATGTGGGAATCATTTTGATTGTTCAATGTTGAATATTCGAATTATCTAAAATGTTCAAAATATTTTGGATGTATAATTTGCTTTGAGCATTGAAAATGCTCTCAATGTTCGAACTTTCTTGAATGTTTATATTGCTTTGATTGCTCGAAATGCCTTGGATGTATAACATGCTTTGAGTATTCAAAGGGTTCCCAATGTTCGAATTACTTTGATCGATTAGATCGTCTCTGGTGTTCGAATTAATATCAATGTTCAGATTGCTCTTAGTATTCAGATTGTTTTCACTGTTCATTCGAACTATTTTGATCATTTAAATTGCCTTGGATATTTAAATTGCTTTAAATGTTCAAATTGTTTTCAATATTCAGGTTATCATGGAATTCCAAATAATTTCAAGATTCAACACTGGATGAATATCCCATCTCATCTTCATCTGTGTAGGTACCTAGTAAGCAATTGAACCACACGGCCTTTTAGCTTGCAACCCATATGATACAGCTGGACTCCATATCTTTCTTGTTCCATGTATGCGTCACAAATACGAAACCTACCCTTCACTCTTTGCGTGTACCCTTTACCAGCTCGGCCATCTATTGTCTACAGTCTGTTCACTTCCATACCGCCATCTCTAGAAATTTGAGTCTAGTCTGTGGTTACACAACGCTCTCGTTCGATGTTCGCCTCCTTGCTGCTGCGCCTTACATATCAATCACATGTATGATCGACAGTGGGTACGAATCACCGCTACATCATCAATGCATTTCACTCACTTCCAGTGAAGTAGGTGGATATTTATAGAACGGGGCATCAAACGAGCCAAATGCAAAACTTGAAATGTATGCATAGCCAGATTCGAATATGGAAAGATCATACCAATAGGTAGATGAGTAAGGGCTTACCTATCCTATCACAAAGTGTCGATCCACCCAAATCTTGGTTTCGGGGTCTTTCGCTGGTTTAGGAACGTAAGGCTTGAGCCGACCGACCACTGATACTTTTTTCCTTGGGCGGGACCTGCAGCAAAATCTGCACAATTACAGCAGCCAGTGATGAGTGATGGGATGGTCGTATCTTACCTTGTAGCGCACACATTTTGCATCTGCCGTATGCACGCCAATTAATTACCATTCAAACGTTTTTATCGGTATCGGTATTGGTATTGGTATTGGTATTGGTATATTTTCTTTTTTCGGGCAGTGGCAAGGTTACTTACCATGCTACTAACTTTGGATATTCATCGGTTTCCCTGGACTGGATTCAATCAAGTACCGTACCGTGAAATATATGCCTGTCTATCTGAGTCTAGATATCTAGTACATACATACATACTTGTGCTTTTCATGTCAGGCTGGTTGGTCGCTCTAGATCTGTACAATGGATAAACAGGAAGATTGTGAAAGGAGAAGGAGATACAAAGATTAAGTTTGAAGGATATAGAAATGATTCAAATGATTCGATACAATTTGAATCAATATATGTACTATGTAGCTACTCAGTATAAACAAGAGTTCAAGAGTGGCTCCTTCTTCGCTTTTCTCCGAAAGTGTAAATCAATACGTACCTAAGCAATAAATCGAGTATTTTATTTTATTGAAATCAGAATTAAACTTCTCTTCATTCATTCATTCATTCATTTCCTCTCCTCTCCTCTCCTCTCCTCTTCTTTTTCTTTCTCTTTTCATCCATCGTACGTGTAATTCCTTTATCAATATATTCAATCGGCATGCATTCCCCTTTTGTTTCGTTCCCTTTGATCCAATTGATCCATACCTTCAATTGATCAATCGGTATAGTCTGCCTAGGTCCTGCGACTACACTGGAAGCATACGGACAAAATGGTATCAGGACAAGCAACAATCGACACCGGGAACCTTGTCATCATGGAAATACGTACAGCTCTTCAATTACATATTCCCTCTTCGAGAAATCCAATACTCAGCTTGGTCCATATTAGTATTTCCCCTTGCTCTGATCATTTATGCTTACCTAGGGTTTTGAAGCAAAGAAGTCGAAATCGTGTCATTTGAATTATATTGCTTTTGGGAATGGGTTATAGACTCTGGTTGTCAAAAAAAAAAAAAAAAAAAAAAAAAAAAAAAAAAAAAAAGTGTAGGTGCGACAATCAAAAAAGCATGAACGGGCAATGTCGCGAATAACTCCATCAATTTCAACAATTTGAAAGCTAAGCAGGGCTTTCATGTCTCCATTCATCGTTCGATTCGAATGCCCCCTTGGACGAATACACAATCGAGTCTATTTTTCCTTCAGCATCTAGGTGATGGGGACACAGCTATGATCTCTCTATTACACATTAAATGTCTCTACCGACAGACAGACCAAACCAAAAGAAAATAGCTACATTGCCTAGGTAGACACGTTACATACAAAGCCTCAAATACGAAGTTAAGTATAGAAAATCTGCAAGGTGGATCTAGATCATCATTGGGATCTTTAAAGAACCTTCTGACATTGTTCTTCAGCCTTCTTCACTGGGGTTAAGGTTAAGGAACAGGGTCACTGTCGATAAGGCCAGCCCAAGCCGGCCCATCCGTCATTCCATTCCAATCCAAGAATCAATTGATTATCCTATTTGCTGAAATGGTAGCCCTTACGACTTCAAATCTCCGTTATTTGCTGGCCATATGCCCTCATCTCACGCGTCATTTCAGTTTCTTATTGCTTTTCAATGGGAACCATCCGATGAATGGATCCATCAGAAAATCTCCCACGACTTAAGTAATTACGTACAAGGGGTAGGAATAAAGGTGAATTCCCAGCAGTCACTCTCGGAGATTTTATATTTATAACCCTTGAATTTTATATGGATGGTAGAGGAATAGCATGGATGTTAAATGGCTAAATGGTTAAATGCAACCTTCAAGCATCGTCGGGAATCTACAATTGGGAATTGAGCATTGGGAACCACTCTCGTGCCAGTGTGTGTTAGCTACCTAGGTAGGTATCTTCGTTGCCTACCTACTCAAGGGTTATTGATCAGTCCCTATGCACCCCCTACCACACCATTCGGCCAAAGTCCTATTGAGCCTGACAATTCTTGCCTATCTACTCGAGTAAGGTAAAGAAGCCAATTTGACAAATCAACGCATTATTTTGCCATTTAATTCATCTCCGTTCTTCAATCTTCATTATCCTATCACGTCCTACCTCGATTCTATTTTTAATCCCATAATCCTTGAGCATTAAAACAAATTTTGTTATTATTCATGCTTCATACCCAGAAAGAGGTCGCAGCGCCGGTGGAACATGGCCTTACTTCTCCACACTTCAATAGGGACGAGGGGTTTTTTTTAAAGTTGGCTCGGGAAGTAAAGTTCATCCAGGAGTTAAGATGGTTGGGTGAAGTGGGCCTAAATCCCTGTTGCCGGTTTCTTATTCTCGCCACAATCCATTTCTTGTTTCAAAAGCTTCTATACTTCTTCCAGAGCTCTAATGCCCTTAGAACCCAACATTCTTCCCATGGTTGTCCACCTCCACTCTGCCTAACTTTCGATACCAAATCTTCTTGGCGGGTCTACTCATCACCCCCTTCCTTGTATGTCAACATTGTCAAGCCTTCTTTCGATAACCATGCTTTGAGCGTTACAAGCATTGGCTCGGGATCTTCTCATCTTGGAACCCTAATTGGGAAGCCAGGCATAATCGAATTCCCATCTCCCCGGCAGAGGACGTTGCTAAAGTTCTGCCAACATGCATCATTTGCATTGCGCAACACGGAAGCTGTCTCGTTCGATGCGAATCGCTGGAACGCTTTGGTCATTTTAATTACTGCTACTGCCCTACGCCATTGATGTCTATGCAAGCTTTACTTAAAAGATCAGACGATAGATAAATGCAGATGCACCCCCTCTCTTTAATATTTCTCCTTCCTTTTACCATTTCATCAACGGCTCTAATCTACAGTGGTTCATTCATTCAATAAGTTGCCGAAAAAGTTTGGAAAATATTTTGGTCGTTGGTAAATCGCATATTACCAAGGTATGCATTATTCGGCTCTCACCTACATAATGGCATTATATAGATAAGTTTTCGAAACGCGCACAGTCGCATCTGCTTTGTAAACAACGGTCAACAAAACCACAACAAGCGTTCTGGAAACATAACGCGCTGCGGCAATACTTCAACACCTTTTAGAATTACCCCCAGCGACCTGCGAGAGCAGTTCGCTGTGGAGGAATCCATGTATGTCTGGCTATTTACGCCACAATCCAGGGCACGATCCTTATATCGATTATGCTGCTCAATCCGAAGAACATCCAGAGCGCGTTTACGGGTCGCATCACCCAGAGCTCCAGCAAGTTGGTGCTCAAAGTCTCGAATCCCTTCAACTTGGAGGGCATCATCAACAGCAACAGCAGCAACATCACCACCACCACCAAGTATTGCTAGATTCACACGGCATTGCCCACCACCAGTCTCCTCAATATGGAGGCGGGCAACACATCGGGTACATGGGTGCGCAAATACAACAGCCATCTAGTGTAGGGAAAAGGCCAAGAACCCATGATGAATTGGACATTGGGATGGGAAGGGTATCAGAAGGCCAAATGCATGGACAGATGCAAGCTATGTCTTCACAAATGGCTCATTAAACGATGGGTGGTTATGGCGGTGGACCTCAGGCTTTTCACAGTCATGCATTGCCTAATCAAGGACCTCGAGGCGCGAAGATTCCTCGTCTTGGCGAAGGACCGGATTCAAGTATGATGTCGCAAGGTGCACCTAGTGTAGTTGGCACCGCTGGAATGCCGATGCCTGCAGAAAGACCGCGAGGTCCAAAGTTAAAGTTCACTCCCGAGGATGATCAGTTACTGGTAGATTTGAAAGAGAATAAGGCTTTGACTTGGAAGCAAATTGCGGAGTTTTTCCCAGGGCGCTCTTCAGGGACATTGCAGGTCCGGTATTGCACAAAATTGAAGGCTAAGACAACTCAATGGACTGACGAGACGGTAAGATAATTGAACCTTGTCTTTTGCGAATTTATAATTGATTAAAACTTTCAGGTTCAAAAACTTCGAACAGCGGTTCATGATTACGAACAAGAAAAATGGCGCATTGTGGCACAGAAAGTTGGGACCGGGTTCACATCTACGGCTTGCAAAGATAAATGGACTGAGCTGGTGAGTTCCCTAAAATCAAGATGCCCAACAGTCCAGACTGCAGTCCAACAATCGGAGGCTTTCAAAGTCTGAATCCAAATAAACCATTCCAATAGTTTGAGATGGCAGATCTATTGTGGACATCGTATTGCTTTTAAACATTGGGAAAGTTCGATTGTTGGATTGCAATCCAGACTATTTGAAACCCTGCCCAAAAGCAATGTCAAAAGCAAAAGCCCTTGGTTACCTAAGTTGGGTGCCATCATCAATGCGCTCGTCACAACCTAATATTCCTTTTCTTTTCAGCTTCGGTGACACACATACACAAAAGACTAACCATTTCTTCTCACGACTTAGATGAACCCCGATGATTCCGAATTGCAATCACCAGAACCTGAAAATCTACCTGAAGATTCAGAATATTAACTTCACGCGGACCAATTTTTGTCAAGTTTCTTTTGCATTTCACCTACCTATAAGCACAGACATTGCATACACAACACTTCCTCAGCCAGCACAGCCGACTAGACTACCGACGCGACACAGGTTTCGCATTATATTTTCATTTGTTGCACCACACACATTTACACATACCCAGCATACAACATTTCCTATTTGAAAATCCGAAAGCAAGAAGTTCACCAACTAATACCGGATGAAAGCGGTTGGATCGCTCTTTGTCTCATTCATCTATTTATTTATTGCTTAGTTCTGGACTTTAATGGTCAACTACATTCCCATTTCCTTATATTTCGTTTTAGGAAGGAAGAACAAAAGGGAGGAAAGGAGGAGCACATATATACATGGAAACTTTCGAGATTCGAATACACAAAAAAATACTATTCATGATGAGAAATGGAAGGGGTGGGAGGAGGTTGTAATTGTATAATTGGTGGGTTGGGGTTACATATGGTAGATGGCTGATGGGGTGAGGGGGGTTAGACGAGGGAGGTATATCTTCTGGATGACTGCTTATCATGTTGGACATGGTCTTTTTTTAAAACTTCATATACCCCTTATTTTGATATGACGATGGATGATGGGCCAAGGCAGGGTTTTGGATGGAATAATGGAATTTTTTTGAAATATACACATACACATTTTAGTACCGAGTTTTATTTTCGTTTTATTTTATTTTTCTTGTTTTTGATATCTATGATGGTGATGATGATGATGGTAAAGAGGGGTAAAGAGTACCTATGTTTGAGAAGTGATGGATAAGCGGGGTTGTGTGAGAAATGAATGTAAGGGGGGCGTTTGGAGATGAGAGGGGTGTGATGGATGTGTGTTGTGTTTGTGATATAGTGAAATGAAGGTTTTAATTGTTTTGAATAAAAATATAAGGACTTATTGGTGGTGATTGAGGGTCTTGTAATGATTTTATTCTCTTCTATTGTATTATTCTCATCTCATCTGATCTCTTTTTTTACCTTTTTCTTTATATTGAGATTAGATTGTATTGGATTGGATTGGATTGTTAAAGTTTATATATA
>PQXJ01000460.1:0-29453 GCA_004786225.1 Botryotinia narcissicola | reverse complement strand
ACTAATATTATTATAATATTATATAGATATAGGGTGAAAGATTTATAAAAACCTAAAAAATCTTTAATTATTTATCATATTTAAAACAAAACCATCTTTTTTTATTTCTTTTTTTCAATCTATTTTTTCATTTTTCTATACAAATTTATTAGAAAACACAAATTATTTAACATCATTTTAAAATAATCCACCCCCTCTTCACTTCAAAATATATTAAATTTATTGAAATATGGATTATTCAACAGAATCTATGATTTGATATCTAAACATGAATTCAAAATCCGCTTTCAAAAAGCATGGAATATTTAGTGGATTCAACACGGATTTGTATATCCAAACTAGTCCTTAGCCAATTGATCAACACTCTCCTCATTCTTGTTAAGCTCAAAAAACTATGCGCATCTCGATATTTGTTATCCATTCGCCCCTTGTTACTGAAAGTTGTTAAGCCAGTTCACGAATTGACGAAATAACCTCACTCACCATTTTGGGGCTTGGCTGGCGATATGCATTTCTTTCTGGTATACCAACCGAAGAAGTTTTCCTCTCATACATTTTCTCCAACATACTTTCCCAACCTTTCAGACAGTCTAGATACTACCTATCGATACTACTTGGCTATTTTCTTCTAGAAATTTAGGCGTTAAGAACTTGGTACTACACTATACGAGTCCACGGGTATGTTACTATGTCGTGTGCCTCCGACTCTGATCAGAAGGGCCAATACTTTTCCATGTGTGTTGAGTAAGACTCCACACCCTACTACCTGGAGAAGTGGAGTTACATGAAGGCCAGTGTAATATCCAAGACCTGCAATATCTTGATTGTATTTTGTAAGGCAATGCTCAAGGGTGGCGTCTACATATGCAGTCCGGTGGAAGTTATCAGTATCAGATGCAAAGACCTTTCTCTGTTCTCTGACGACATAACTTTCATAGAAACATAGATCGCATCTCTCCACGAGGAGATTACCAACTCCTTCACAACAGAAACAGAAATGCAGATATCGACAGCGAGGAATAGTTCAATGAGCCGCGAAATGCTGGACGAATACCTATTCTGCAAGGGACACGCACTAGTCCTTGCTTCCTTCGTAGCTAGCGCAATTCACATAATCGCCTCCGTTGCCCTCTGGGGTAGACACAGCTCTACAACAGGTAGCTGATATCTTTTCAGCCCGCATCCTGGCTCTTTCCTCGTGATTGGTGTGTCATCCCAGCTTAAATATATCCATGATTCATGATATTCATCATAGTAGAGAGACGGGCTAGTTCTCTAGTTTTGATTGGCAAGGTTGTGTTGTCCTTATATTGCTGCCAGCTGGTTAGACAATCACAAATTTCTAAGGTGCTGACTTCAGTTTGAGATATTGAAATGTTCTGGTAACTTGAAATAATCTGATGTGCTGGTATACCATGTGACATATAGATGATTTGGAAGATTTACATGAATTTTTATATTCATATATATGTTTAGAGGTCGACAAGAATTAAAACAATAATAGGTAGTCTTGCGTCGGAAAATGAAATGCCTTGAGGTATTGAAACAAATTGGACTATTGGAATCACTTGAGATACTGGACAAGATTGAGACATCATAAATAACTCAAATATCCAAATTATCCAAAACATCAAATCATCAATTCCATTCAATTCCCTTCAGACAATGAAACAATCCAAAATGTTTAAAACACCAAGCACATCTTAAATGGTCCATCTACCACAATCTAACCATATCCATTGAATCATCACAATTCCCATCCAACATTTCATTCAGTCACATGAAATTACACATTTATAAATCATTTTGAATATTTAGAGTGAGAGTTATTTGGAAAATTATTATTATATATTGAAAGAGGGAAGGAAAATGGATATATGAAAAAAGATATAAGTAACTACCATCCATCATCCATGGTTCAATACCAACTCATTACAAACATACAATGCACATTCCGAATCAACCCAGTACAACCCCCATAGAAACACTCGAGAATTCTTTCACTCCCACCAAGATAAACGCAAGCGCAGTCCATTCAATAATCAAGTCATCTTAAGTATACACAGCACAATCTATCCCGATCACAATCGAATATTTTTCAAATGCTACACCCACTCTTGTTTCATTGATGTTGGATATTTGCCCGCCTGTAGATATTCAAATATGTGTACAGGGTTGATCTTAACGATAAGCATATTAGAAACTGATGAAGACGGTTTATTAAGTCTTCTATTTTGTATCGGTTTCTTTCTACTTTCTCTATAGTTTCCATAGTTACCATCTATTTTGTAGAGTGTATCTGTCATCTATCTATATAATCATCACCATCCAATTTGTAACCTCCATCTCAAGTATCACCGACGCCCCAACCATCTCATACATCAAATCAATCCATTTTCTCTTTCCGTTTTCTCACCCCCTTCCTAAATCGAGACCCACTAGGCCTCATAGCAAACCAAGCCGGTAATGCACATTTCCCGACCAACCCCCCAAAATCTCTTCTACACTCTTCCAAAAACTCCTCATCCGAATACGTATTCAACAACCTGGACTGTTCGCCCCCAGATTTAGAATCAACAAGTAATTGTAGAATTTCCATAAGCGATTCCGGAGTCTTGGGAAGAACTTGTACCGTTTGACCAGTGCGTGCAGATACGAGGAATCCTGATGATTTTTCCCCGAGAAGTAACATGTATAAAACAACCTGTAGTAAATGCTCTGGAGATAAGGAATCTGAATGTTTGATTTCCCAGACTGCAGCGATTTCTTTTTTGGGTCGACATATATCCATGACGCCAGTGACTATAACTCCTGATTTTTTCTGCGGGTTTGTAGGCCCACCTCCATGGGTAACATCGAGGAATTTGCGAAACCTTGAGCTTTCGAAAAATATACCTCGTCCGGAGATTTTCGCATCGCCTGGTAGTGTGTTTAGAACATAATAGATATCTTGACAATACGCCTCTGTTACCCATGTGTACCCCATCAATGGAATGCTTATTAGCTTAGTGATATCTTTACTTATTTCTGACATCGCGAGGTTTGATAGGTATAATATATCACCGGTCGTGATTACCCCAGCTTCATATTCGTATTTTATGTGCTTGATTCTCTCATAGTTTTCTTTCGGAAGCTCGCGTAGCGGATTTCGTAGTCTCGTTGGCCTCTTAGGTGGCTCTAGAAGTTTCAAGGCTCCCGCAAGTATAGCCAATTTCTTTTTTAGACGCCACTGGAAAATAGCAGGAATAGCTGTTCCAGTAATTGCTGCCACAGTCTCAACAAGACCATAAATATCTTGAATTTCAGAAGGCGGAGGCGAGGTTCCGTAAGTCGGTTCTGCAAGCATTCTGAACTCGAGACGACTTAGACAGTCCGTTATGAGAGTTTCTGAAACATTTCGACACAATGCAGTGACGCCGAAACTAGGCACTTGTCTTTCTGGGCCCGGTGGTTGAATCTCCAGATCACGAGTCATGACTAAATCGCATGTTTCATCCACAGTTTCCAGGTCCACAAAGGGTAAGGGTGCGTTTGTATGAGCATGAATAAGGACAAGATGCTCAAGTGCCCGAGTAGCTGCTACGTATTGCGGATTGGTGACGGCAATTGGATCTTCAGAGACCTTATTAAAGTGGCTGTGATATGCCTGGTCGAACCCAAGAACAATTGAGGCCTTCCGCTCAATTCCCTTTGCTTGATGATAAGTGCAAATCAATACTTTTCCGTGAGCAACCTCAGGAGCGATTTCTGATACGTCCGAGTCTGATCTGAATACGGGTATTCTTCGGAGTGCAAGATCATTAGCGAGATAGATTGCAGGCGATCTACCACGCACCGATGGAGAAAGGACTATTATATCGTTTGGGGATATGCCTGGAAACTCCAGAAGTCGCTGTACCTCATGCACTAAGTCATCATATGGATCGCATATAACATATCGTGGTTGAGGATAGGGTCGACCTGATGCATCATGGGATTTTACTGCCCGCATAGGCTTTCCACTGGGATCTTTCAGAAGTTGCTGATTGATGAAGTCAACATTGGATTGCGTCATACGATTTGAGGCTGTCTGATCCGCCAAGATCCACTCTTGGTCTTTTATATAGCCAAAAATTTCAGTACGATCAGCCATGGACAAGAAGCGCGATTCGGCATTGTTAAATCCATAAACTTCTTGACGTCTATCTCCCAAAACTACGACTCTCAACGGTTGATCTGCTTTAGGCTGTCGATTCGGTCCAATGAATCCTTTGTCACGTAAGACCTTATCCACGAATCGTTTTAATATCGGTGTCATGTCCTGCTGCTCATCCAGGATCAAGACCGAGAATTCAGGAAGTTCCATGCTTTCAAAGATATTCATATCATCCTCGACAACTCGCTTGAGACCTTGATCAGTAGCACATTCTGACGTGTAGTACCTAGCTCCTAGTGTATGGTAGTTTTGTACTGTCACATTGGTCAAGCCCAAGTCTTCTATCCTCTGTTTTGTCTCTAACATCAATCGCCGATTGTAGACCAATACTAGAAATCTGGTATCAGGTGCAGATTGTGCAAGATGCAAGATGGTGGTCGTTTTTCCAGAACCAGCACATGCATCAACAATGATATTCTTTTTAGTATGTAATAATGTGTCAATAGCAATTTTTTGTTCAGGAGATGGTGGTAACAACGTCCTGGATGGTCCGATACCCCGGACAGCAGCGACCGTCTCATCTGGAATACTTTCCGTCGCTACAGCCGCAACATGAGCCAATTTTCTGATGCAGAGGACGATACCATGAGGTAGACCAGCTTTCTGATCCACAGATGTCCATGGCAAAGCGCTTGGCGAGTATGGGAAGAGATGCCTAGGATGACGTGTAGCCAAAGATGTGCTCAACGTCGCAAATGGCCGTCGAAGGCAACTTCGAATCTTGGTAGAGTCGAAATCAATATTGATTCATAAGTGAACACGTGCAAAGGGAGCTCAGCTTGCATGTGTAACTTCAATTTTGAGGATGAACGAAGGAGCTTGTAGTCTTCTCAGCAGAATGAAGTGGCAAACGTCAGCACATGCAACATATTGCTTTTGATGAAAACTCGATCCAAAAGTACTGGGAGTATGATCAAGACGCGAGGGAAGTTTCATGAGGTATACTGCTTTTGAGACATCTCAATAAGGAAAACTAATGATTGTGATATATCGCCATTTGACTCTCTTACAAGGAAACCCGGTGGAGCAAGAGCTATTTACGTTATCGATACATGATTTAGCAAGCTGACTAAGCAACACGTCGAGAAAACGGCAGAGTGCATAGAGAATTAGTTTCAATTATTGAGATACAAATCCTATTGAAAGCATAGAGTGGAATCCAAAATGGTATTGTAATTTAAGCACATAGTTAATCTGTCATGAGTGAAAACACCATATTCAAAATAAAGAAGAGTTCTCATCGAGTGCATTTCCTAAGTTAGCTTCGGAAGCCGACTTTTATTTCTGATTCCTATGGTACTCAGAATGGACACAATGTTATGCGGCCAGCTTCTGCTCAGTGGATATCAATTCCGTTTTCTTTGCTTTTGGCACTACCTAGGTAGTTACTAAGTACATCATAAAATTTCGGATCTGTCAAATTCGATCAGAAGCTTAATGGTATCATCCGTGTATTCATTCCATTCCTCACTCTTCCACCAGTAGTCCAACACCTGTGCCTCTTTTCGCTGTGACTTATTTCCCTATTGTCCATACACAAGACAAGTCTAGAGTGATCTCATCCTAAACATCCTCCTCGAGCACCTCAACTCTTTGGATATCTAACGAATCTCACATCAACCTCCTAACCAACAGACAAACCCTCTAGTTTCCACCCCCGTATGACCCCCTTGAAATATCAAAAGAACAAACGAACCTCATTAAAATCCTCCGTAGACCATATTCCGATCATAGCCTAGAATTCTGCTTATTTTATATGACGACCTGTCTAACCACCACATACCGAGTCGCCCATTAACGTAAGAAATACACACTATCAAAATGCCCATGTCTGCTGTACAAAAAAATATATAAAGTGGTACTTCAGGGAATGAAACCAATTGGGACCAATGCGCAAACCTCTCCAATCCCCAAGTGGTTGAAGAAAAGACTCGAAGATCACTCCGTACACACCGGAATTTGTAATGTCGTGCGTTGCATTTTGTGTTTTGCATCAGTGAAACACTCAACATTTCGGACAATATCGAAAACGGATTGGAAGCAAATTTTCAACGGGTGAAATCATTGATCCCCGCTCCGAGGCAGCAAATGTGACCAAAATCGTTGTGATCTTAGCAATTGAAGAATGCATTGCTACTACATGCGCATCGCAATGGCCTTACTTCCTGATGCAGGATTTTGAAGCGATTGATGTGATGATTACCGTGCCACATAATACCATCAAGCCTATCTAAATTCCTAGTTTCAGATCGCCAACGCCGATCCATTCATTTCCACTTTCTGGAGCACAATGCACCTCAAGATAAATCTTTCAAAATGGATCTTTGCGCCTTATAAATGCCCGCGAGGATCTGACTTGCGCTTGCAGATGCATGAGACTACATTTGGCTTTGAGTTGAGGGTGTCTCACTACCCCACCACTACATTCCTGGCCGCGGACTCGTGGGGTAGGCTTGATAATTCTTTATCGAAGATTATGATATTTTGTGAAACTTCAAGGAAGTAGTATTGATAATCATTAAAATGGCAATGCGGTAGAGGAGTAAGGCATTCGAGCTTACTTGTATTCTTATTTGCAACGTCCGACACTTCTCAGATGTTAAATAATAGAAATAGGAAAAGGTATAGAAGCGCTGCCGGTGGCTAGTGAGATGACGATATATGTGATGAAAATATGAAGCAAACGATACCCACCTGGCTACATTACATTTTCTTCAGACGGAGAAGCGAGATACTTCCCGTGGGAGCTGTAACGTCTTCCTAACTTGTCATAAACCAAGTGAGTTCATGAATGAAAACATGAGGATGCATGGCAACCAGGATAATTCATCCTTACACCAGCTCGTCCCGCTCCAAATCCATGTCCGCAGAAGTTGTAGATTGGATATTCCCTTTTGGGGCTGGGGAGGGAGAACTACCCATACGTTCTTGTTTATTCTGATTTTTTGTTGTTTACTTCGTGAAACTAGGTGGCCGTATTCGTGCAGCAAGGTCTCCTTGATGCGGTGAAGCTGTTGATATGATGAATCATGGTTATCAACCCTGCAGTCGTTCCGTACTAAGTTCGTGTTCGGTATGTGAATGTTGACTGAGGTATGGTTCTCGAATATATTCCATGCTGATACCTGGATCTGTCTGCGAATTGTTTCGAGAGATGGATAACACAATCTTCATGTAGATGCGATTGACTCCCACGGTATTGTATCGGCCCCAGGGTACGAATTCCATTTTCTGAAAGAGAGATCTCTCTAACTGAGCCGACGCACCATCGTCTACGCACAAAGTTTCTGCTAAGTTTGACTGTGGTAAAGCATGTAGAAGGGATTGGGCGTTGCAATGAACGTAATTACACCATCGTACTCACCTAACATATCTCCATCACCAAAAGTTAGCTTGATTCTGAGATGGGTAAACAACATGAAGGGCGTTTTCATACCAACTATTGCCAACTCTCTGCGGCGCCTTGGACGGGACCTCGGTGACTTATCAGGGTGCGAGGACTCTCATTGTCCATTCATAAGGCGTTCGTCTTTAACGGTAGGTATTGTGAATCTCACGCCGCCAACGAGCCTACAAACAAACCAAATTAATTTGGGTCAGCAAGTTGCATTTGATTCTGGAATACAATTGGTTGTGTCAGCAGGCTGCATATTACTCGCCCTAGTTTCCCTTTTCATCCAATAATTTTTCTCTTCTTATCATCAAAAGCGGGGGTCTAGAATTCCGGATAACAGCCTCCTCGTGTAGCCTCGTCAGCTCTCTCGTCTTCACCTGTAAAGTAAAATTGTATATCATTCACACATTCCTCACATCACAATATGTTTTCTTTCTCACCCCAATTGCTCAATCTTCCTCTCTTACAGCTCCCATCACAATTCCCACCATAAACCATCTCTCAAAAGGCATCATGCATTTAATTCTGACCGGCGCAACCGGTCTCGTCGGTTCAGGTATCCTCCAACAGATGCTCGTACACCCATCAGTAACCAAAATATCAATCCTCTCTCGAAACCCTGTTCCCCTTGCCGAAATGTATGCAAACAGCAAAAAAGCAATTGTCATCATCCATTCTGACTTTAAGAATTATCCGGAAACTGTTTTGGAGCAATTGAAGGGAGCAGAGGGATGTGTTTGGGCTTTGGGTACTAGTAGTGTAGGAATGGATAAGCAGTAAGTCTTCATTCGTACTCTGCGAGGGTTTGTGTTTATCAGTTTGAAGAACAATAATAACGAATTGATCGTAGAAAATATACCGAAATAACCAAAACCTACACCCTCCGAGCCGCTCGAGCTTTTTCTCCCCTTTCCTCGCCCAAACCTTTCAAATTTCTCTTCATATCTGGTGAAGGCGCAACCTCATCTCCTGGTATGCTAACTGCCATGTTCGGGGTCGTAAAAGGTGAAACTGAAGCCGAATTACTCGCTCTTCCTGCGGAAAACAGTTGTGAGAATCTCAAAGTATACAATGTGAGACCAGCCGCAGTGGATTCTTCTCAACATGGAGAGATCAAAGAATTTATGCCGCAGAGAGCAGGTGTCTTGAAGCTGATGGAAATGGGATTTTTTCCAGTAATAAAGACTGTGGGTAAGAATCTGTATACGCCGACCAGGGAGATGGGAAAGGTGGTTACGGAGTTGATGTTGGGAAATGGGGAAAAATTGGAAGTGAGTGGGGTTATAGAGGGGAGAACTTTGAGTAATATCGGATTGAGGAGGATGGGAGGATGGTAGATAAGAGAAAGAGGTTTTGAAACAATTCTCACAATTTTCATTTGGTAATAGAGAAATTTTGATATTGTATTGATGAGGAATTTATTTACTCTTATTCTATCTCATTTCGAGACCCTATCAATATCTACCTATGTTCGAATCTTTTTTGATAGCTATTCTCTGTAGCTGTATATATTCAATTCCTTTCCTTTCCCTTCCATCCCACATCCTCGACAGTGAAGTCATGACACATT
This sequence comes from Botryotinia narcissicola, assembly GCA_004786225.1. Lineage (NCBI taxonomy): Eukaryota > Fungi > Ascomycota > Leotiomycetes > Helotiales > Sclerotiniaceae > Botryotinia > Botryotinia narcissicola. The sequence continues at coordinate 20,294 of PQXJ01000460.1, read as the reverse complement.
CCATCTTTCCATCCATCCATCCCATAATACAAAGGTAATCCAAATGATAGACAGTATAGTATAACATCTTCCCCAAGCCAACATTCCCCTTTTAAGAATTAAAATAAAATTGGTATCATAGAATCGAGTATAACAAAAAGAAAAAACATAAAAAAATTAGAGTAACCAAAGAAAGACAGCCGTATCATAGCAGACGATGTGAATCGTGAAAGTCGTTATACGTTTCTACACGGAAAGCAAAACGCCAACGAGATTAATGCGGGGGGGAACACCAAAAAGTATGGAAGAATCGCCAGCAAAAATAAAAGAGCACAAAGATAGGACAGTTAGGTAGGTGAAGATTTAATCCTTAACACCTTGCTTTCCAGCGGGCATGGTGAAAACCATTGGTCTGAGCAAGAAAGGCGACATTGGCGCCGCGGGTGCAGAAGATTAGAAATGGGAATCAGCTTGCGAAGCTTCAGGAGCCTTTTCCTTTCGTGGGGCTTGTACTTGAGCTGTTACTTGCTTCTCATGAGTTTCATCTGATGAAGAAGACAAAGTAGGATCACCCATTCTATTAATCTCATCTTCCACGTCGGCCAACAGAGCAAAAACATCCGAGTCAGCATAGATGCGAATAGATTCCACTGCTTTCCGTCTCGCCTCTTTTTTCTCTTTGAGTTCTGCTTCGGAAAGGTGGGGTTGAGGAGCCATAACGTCGACTGTGCGATGGCTTTCTCGCACGGGACTAATTCCCTTGATAGGACTTCGTGGTGGTGTAATGGTATTTACACTATTATTATGTTTCTTAACTGAAGGAGTAGTAACGGGCATAAAGACAGCAGCAGCAACATGTTCTAATAACTTTTGACGCACTCGTGTGCGTCTGTTCTCAGCTTGATCGAGCTTGGATACCCAGTCATCAATTGATGAATCGAGTTCCGAGAGTGCTTCTTCTTGTTTGAGAATGGCATCGTGGGAGAATTTGGCGGTGCGGGGTGAACGGAGATAGGTACAAATGCGATCGTGGAGATTGCGACGACCGGCACGGAGGGAACGGTGGGTTTTGCGGAGGTAGAGACAGCGTTCGTCGAGAGCGCGAAGTTCCTGGGTTTGTTAGTAAATTGTTGGAAAAAGGAGAGAGAGAAAACATACTCTTGAAAGAGCTTCCACATCTTTTGAGTTGAGAACCTCAAAGCGACAAACTTGGCCAATAGCCTGACATTTAAGTGTCTCCATTTCCGTTTGAGTCAATTTTGAACTTGCTTGAGTAGCCTTGACACCCTGGGGTAAATGTTCGAAAGCCATTTGCTCCTCGGATGTAGGAGTTCTTTTTGAATGAAAGGGCTTAGGGGCCGATGCTTTGATGGGTGATCCATCACTTCTCTTCTTAGGTCTTCCTCGATCCATTATTGAGGGACCAGATTCGGACCCTCCACGTCGATGAGGTACATTGTGAGCCAGAGTTCCGGCTCGTGGCTGTTGGACAAAGGTCTCTGATTGGTTGCGGAAATGACCGGGGGAGGTTCGTCGAGGGGTTGGAAGTGGAAGAGTGATTGAGCTGGAATTTGCGCTCTGCTGCATGATGGATGAGGCGTCTTTGACTGGTTTAGGAGATGATCGTCCGGAGAGTAGATTCATCCATGGTTTTGGTGATGATCGACCAGTAGACATGCAAGGTTTTGGAGAAGAACGTCCTTCTCGTGGAGAACTTGGGGTTGTTGCTGCTGTAAAAGCACTAACAGACGATGAAGGGGTAAAAGGAGAAGATCTATGATATGGAGATTGCTCCATCATTCTAGCGGATTTTGGCGGCACTTGTGGTGGCATTGGTGATCTTAATGTACTTGGTGAAGACTGGGTACGAATTCTTGGTGGCACTGGAGCATTTCTGGATGGAATATATAGAGGAGCCAAAGATTTTGGTGAAAGTAGTCTGGGTGATTTCGAACGGCAGTAGGAATTTGATCGTTGTCTTTTCAAAACGCTGGATTCATTAATTTCGTTTTCAATCTCTGCATTCTCATCTAGAATTGGTCCCTCAATACATGCAACTAAGGATTCACCATATGTATGCTGTCTCCATTTACCACCTGGAGCACTGAAAGATCTTTCGTGTAGAGGAGGTCGTCCTGGAATAGTAGCTATCCAACTTTATTTTCAAGCATACTTTTGAGATGTTCAAGGTACTTACGAGAATCCATCGAAACTTCATGTACAGTAGTCATTGGTCCTAATTCGGTGACACTTGGTTTTCTTCGTTTGTTCAATTCTTTTGGTTTTTGATCGTTGTGCTTCTCTACCAACGCCAATGATAATGAGGATTCTGGACTTTGTCGATCTGAGCCAATCGATAGCTTTTTTTTAGAAGGATATATACTGTATTTTCGTGGTGCTTCACTAGGTTGGTGCATTCGCCAAATATGTTTTTCTTTCTCTTCCATAACTGGGGATTCCGAAGGCTAAATATAGTGTGAGCAAGAACCAGCTTGTCCACAAAAAGGATTACATACATTGTCTTGAGGTGAAGATACCCCCATCTCGCTAGCTATTAAGTTATTTAATCCAACACTTCTCGTAGCATCGACCAAGTACTCGGAAATATGAGCCATATTAGGAATTGATCCGTCTCGAAGCTCCTGGCTCGATTTTCCGATTAAATGGGTGTAGGAAAGAAAGTTCAATACTCAATTGTGTAAGAAGGAATGTGGCATATATATTAATATAGCGGAGAAAGAAACATATAAATGGACTCGATCCACTTGAAGACTCTAAGAGACGGAAAAGACAGGATTAAGATATACTCAAGGAGTGCCAGACACTTGGACCGACCCAGCGAGGGTTCAAGTGGGGATATGTAATATTCCTAATATATTATCCCCAGTCTATAAGGTAGTGGGCAGCAGGGCCCGTTAGTGCCCTTTCTTTTCTTCTCTTACTATAGAGTGAAAATCAACTGTTTTTGCGTCTGAGACAGGCACAATGACAAGAAGGGGCTAGTAAGCACCAAACCATGGGGAAAAGTGCATATGATGCCGGATAAAGCACGGAGGAAGATAAGTTTAAACTTTGTAGTTACCTATTTGCCTCTTTCACTCAATGGTACTGTACCAAGGCACTGTTCAGAATGGTTAGTGCAGAGAGGCGAAATTGTGATTTTGGCAAGTGTTTGAGGGTGCTGGTGACAAAACAAGGGTGGTTGATGAAATGAAACCGCTTGGAGTTTTTGACAGGATAGTAGTTCGCTTACCTCGATGGAATCACCAAGGGTCCGTGCTGCCCCGTGCACATTCACGGCAGCCATGTAAGTGCATGGAAAACTAGGAATACACATGGAAGCTAGGAAAAAATAGGCAAGAAAAGTCGTTGACTGCATGATAATTGCAAGGAATGTGGGATTATGCCCAGGGCTATCTACTGGTGTGTAAGAAGAATTAAGAGGTTCTTATACTAGCTAAGTAGAATAGGGGTGAGGAGGTCAAAAATAAGGATAACCGTAAGACATGAAGATTCAAGAGCTTCGTGATGATGATCAGTGGTGAATCATGTGGCACACATGTACCTGCTTACTCGAGGGGGTGGCTGATTCAGGATTGGAAGTTCGAGATTCATAATGTTGACATGATGACTTGATGTCATTTTGAAGTTAATCAGAGGTTATACTGATTATCTCGGTGTAAGTTCCGGGAAGTTTGATAGATTACTTTCATCCTGCTAGTTCTGATGATCATCATGGGACAGTTGCAAAAGAAGCTTCGTATCAGAAGATTGGGCCATCTTGGCAAGTTGGCGATGTATTTGCACAGACGTCGATTTAGGGTTGAGAGTCTAGCAAATCGGAACTTCATCTTTGATTTATTTTGTTCAAGTACCCGTGAATCAGTGGATCGTTTATAGTTTCGGGGTTGATGTGGAGATTTTCGTTTGGAGATTAAACCCTAGAAAGTCGTCTTAAACGCTCTAAAAACAGGCATAATCGCTATAATGATACTGCATCTACAGGCTCCACATCGAATCTTGGAACGAACTGTCGAGAACTTTTAAACAAAATATCATGTTTTTTTGAATGTGAAAACCCATTGTGGAACAGATGGAAAGGATCCCAGGTGTTTGTTCTGTTATCTTATCATCATAGATGTCAACCGCGGTTCTTATTGCTTTGCAGTTTTGCTAACGCTGATTTTTGATAATGCATTCTCGTCAAAAGCCTCATTATTCAAGTACATGAGACTAAGTTTGTTTCTAGAAGAAAGTTTCTATCATAAGAAAACTCAGCTTAGTTGCTTCCACCACTTAATCACAATCTTAACAGACTATATGAAAGTTAATCTTATCCTTATGACTCGCCTATCATATCATATCATCTGGACTTGTTTGCTATGTTCTCCATAGATTCAAAGCTACTCCAACTGTCTCACAGACTATAGAGATTTACAAGAAATTTGGATTAACATTCCTAATCTCCGTCATCTCGATGATCTCACAGGAAAATATCTAATTGCCTCTAAGACTGCATCCGTTCGTTGGTGTTGATAAGTTTGAAGAGCCGGTGAAGACTTCATAGTGGGGTAGACAAATGTCTCTATTCAGAAATTCATTCCGCACTTGTCTGTGCAGTCTCAACCTCTAGCCTAAAAAAATGTGGAGAAGAACTCTCAAACCTCCTTGATACAAGAATTTAAATCTTTTCGGCACCAGTCCGGCATGTTGACCAATCATTATTGACTAGGGATTGTTCGAACTCTTCATATCATTTCCGTGTTGGTCATGATGACCTAGATGTCCTTACAAATGGAAGTTATTACCTTGTTGCTCATCCGGATTACTTGCTATTCTAGGATAATTCTCCTTAGAAACTGTTTTGCGAATATCCCGTTGGATTAACCTGTTCCTCTAGCTTTTGGTCTCTCTGCCACCAGACGTGGTCAGGATTGTGAAAGCTTGAGTGTGAGCTGTAAAGTACAAATGTTGAGAATTGGAAAATCTGGATGCTTAATATTTACTTTATTTCCCTTCCGAATCCCCACGCGGGAATTGTGTGATTGTACGTCATTCTGAGATCAATCAGAAATTTATGCCATTACTTCATTACTTCAAAATCTTGATAGGAATAAAGAGGTATCACATTAATCTAAGAAACTGTTCGGAATGAACAATGAAAATATTAAACGAAAGGTTACATTCTCCAAACGTCGTCGACCAGGTCTTCCCCACAAGTTCGTACATCAGTATAACGGTCACCAATAGGAACACATATACCACAGTTTAGAACCCTAAAGCTTGCCAATAGCACATATATTTTAAGTACAAGGTACTTCATATTTTTGCCTATAATACAACAAATAGAATCTATAACGGGTGACATTTTATTACATAAACCTATATGCTATGCCCAACAAGCATTTGGTCAACAACTTCATCGATTCTCGGTGTGCTTGTTTCGTCTAATCTTTCCATCTTTCCATTTATTCATTTCCCTTGTCAATATTGGGCTTCATGATAACCTCCCAAGAACCGGTATGAAGAACGGCGATGTTGTGCGACTTCGCAGTAGCAGCAATGTACTCCTTACATCTCTGAATGCGGATACTCTCTAAGTCAGGAGTTGTTTTTCTAACTTCCTGCTTTTGTTTTAAACCTCACATCTTCATCTCATCTTTCGTCTTATGCGGTTCTAATGCATAAAGGGGTACAATCCTACAGATCACGCTAAACACGAATTTGCGAGTCAGATCTACATAGGATGATTGACCACCGCCACATTTCATGGATGCTTCGCATTGATATCTAGCAAATATCTTCAACTTCATGATTCAAAACCTACTTGTATTTGTGAATGAGTGACGGAACGATACTTCCGGGCTTGTTTTGAGTTCATCCTCATGATTGATTGTGAATAAATCCTATTTTTTTCACATAATTTGAAACTGTGTTTTCTTGAGAAAGAACTTTCCAAATCCATACTACATCGCTTTCTCAATACTACCCTAGATATCATGATCGAGTCTCAATGGTTCTCACGACGGAATCGAAGTGCTATATTTGGCCCTTCACGTAACCGTCAGCACATGGTTCCTATGACGAGAAGAGTAGCCCGTCATACAGATGGATATTGAAGGTGCCATGAGATAGATCCCCCTTTCGTATCTTTTCACGAATTTTGCTTGCGGGAAGAACATCATCAAGAATTGGAATCTCTAGTCTAGTCCTTCCTACATCCAATTCTGATCAACACGATACCAAATTAGAAACGCATAATGTTTACCAATAATCCATCGTTAATTCTCCGTAGCTCCATGGTGTAATTCTCTACAGTGACACTTTGTTTGTAGGTAGCGAAACATCTGTCAGTGTCGATAATGAATATCATGCACAAAAAAGGACTTTGAATTGCACATCATTCATCTAAAATTCTTCAATCCAAATTGAAAAAGATTCGGAGAATAGGTATCTAGATTCGTCTAGATCGTATGATTATATCACAATCTTGACCTTTTGCAGACAGGAAAGCTTTCCCCGCCCCTCCATACGTCGAATATTTACATGGGAAAACCAAAGTGGCTCGACTCTCTAGTAATACAGCGAAATTCCATATGAATCTCATTAAAAGACAAATATTAACTTTCGTCAACATACCGTGCTTAAACCTTCCGACGTTAAACCCTGAAGACTTGTCCCTCTGGCCTTATAGTAGTAACATCGATAACAAAATATCCCAGAAACTTCAGGATAAATACCTCCCAGCATAATGGAAAAGTCGATCAGCTGTAACCAGTCTAGTCTCTCACCCCGAAAAATCGGGGTCAACATGGGATATCCATTGGTGCCAAGCCTATGGTTCGAAACGCGTCAACAAAATATATGAGGAGCTTCCGACTTTCCGACACCACGCCAGTAAACCAAGTAAATTCTGAAGCACGAGGATGGTGGAGAACTGTGGCTATGTGGGAGGATGAACAGGAATGAAATTGTCAAATACGGACTCTTTGAGCTGCGTTTTATTACGATGTATGTTTGAGAACGTGGCTCACGTGGATCTTCAGGTACCGTGGAGTGAAAGTGGGAACGGCAGTATTGGTGGAAGTGGAGAATGGTTATCAAGCACAATTTGGGAGACTTTGATTACATTGCGATTGATATCTGTGCGAGTAGGCGCAAGGAGGTTTTGGACTACAAAACTTGTGGGTGACTGCGGTTGATACGTATGCCAAGAATGACCTAATGTACGCATAAGTTCCCCCTCCTCTTTGCATTTGTACTTACATATCAATCTGTTTTGTATCTGCTATCAAGCGTATCCAATGCTTCACATCGTTGACAGAATTTTCGGAGATAATAATTCATAATTGGATATATTATCAAATTTTGTTGGGTTCTTTGGAAATTCTTCCTAGACCCCTGGGAGAGCTCCATAAGTTCCCCTTCAAACTATTATCCTCGTGGTCCCCTATAACATAACTGCAACAATCCGTTTATATCACTATTCACATATCTAATATACCCCAGGTCCATTGTTGTATCCTCACATCAAACTATAATTCAACAATACATGTGGCAATTGAGCTGCCACCAGGATCCACCCACGAGAATCCCAAGTTTCAGTCCAGCTCGTCCTTATCACGCCTATACCTTGTCTTGGATTTTGGAAGATGCTCGCTCCATCCACCATTCCAGAGCTCAAACTACACATCAGTTTCCACTGTTGTTCTCCCTAAAGTCTGTTTTATCGCTATCAGGTATTTGAAATAGATTTGATTGTACTTCATATCTCTGAGATTAAGCGGGGGAGCCCGGATCTGGGTATGAGTGAGGAAGGTACAAAGTTCTCGACCCGGCCGGGGATGGAAAACTTGATGGGATGATTTGATTCAAGCACCTCGCTAATTCTGGCACTTTTTACCGTATGTAGGTAGTCACCATATCCTATGGCCATGTGGATAATTGTAATGAACCAGAGATTACTGTGATGCGACCAGCCGCAGCTTGCAGCCTGCAAAAGAGAGATTCCAGACCGCGTTTCTTCCTGGTAAAGGTCCTTTGTACGTGATGTTTGTACATATAGCCGATGCTAATTCTGCGGTTTATTCTGGATGAGACTTTTCGTGAATTTCTTTCGTATTCGTGGTTTGGAAGTATGACACATACAACGCTATACCTTTGTACCTCCTCCGTACTCATTCACCACATGTAAATATTGTGAAAACCCCCCAAATCCTCCTCTCTACAACAATTGAAAGCCATGAAACACGGCAAATGGAGATTAAAGTTCGATTTTAATTTGAATCTGATAGATAGATCCTTCTGGCCGGTTTCCAAATCCTTCTAGATCTGTTCCTAGATCTACGCACCTCTCGGTTGGTCAAACTTTGCGTGTACCGGCTAATGTGATATGGATGAAAACTATTTGTGCCTTTTCGGAGTTCAGGAGACGGGGGAAGAAAACAAACGGTGTTATCGGAAGATGCTAGCCATAATAGGAAGCCACGGCATATCATGTGATTGTGTAGATCCCGAGGTCACTCTTACATTTGAGGCCTTAGGCCCGATATCGTGATTACCCCTCCCACCTTCCAACCAAAATACAATCAACACAAACCCAGAAAGAAATCTTTGACCTTCACCGACCAACGCCAGTAAGCTCAAGTTTGGTCCGGCAATTGAAACTTCTCATTCCATCCAATAGGGGTTCCCGATATATGAATACCTTGCTCTCTATCGGACGCAGTATCATCACATCTGCACCTCGAATAGTATCAGCCCGTCAAACAATGGTGACAGTTCGTACGATGGTTTCAGTTTCTACCATCAACATGCCACGTGATCCAAACACCTTGTCGAATTACAACAATTGGAGAACGAAGCATACAATCGCCGATTTAGCTATTGACTTCACGAAACAGCGAGTTCATGGCACAGTTACACTACAGCTTGAATCTATTACAGATAAGGAATTTGAAGAGATAATCCTTGATACTAGTTTCGTTGATGTGCAATATGTTGCCGTTGACGGGAATAAAACTGGTGAATGGACTCTCGAAAAACGCATTGAACCATTCGGCAGTCCTCTTTCTGTGAAGATCCCCGGCGGAGCAGCAAAGGGTACTATCATTGCACTCGCCATTACGCTATCAACTACCGATAAATGCACAGCTCTCCAATGGCTCACTCCCGCTCAGACATCGAACAAAAAGTTCCCATACATGTTCTCTCAATGCCAAGCCATTCATAACCGCTCGATCTTCCCATGTCAAGACACTCCTGATGTAAAGAGCACATATGATTTCCGAATTCGCTCTCCTCTTCCCGTTCTTGCCAGTGGCTTGTCCCGCGGTGCAACTTCATTTGTTCATGGCGAAAATGGGGAATCCGGAACCCTTCTCTATTCCTTTTACCAGGAAATCCCTATGCCATCTTATCTCTTTGCTCTTGCATCAGGTGATATTGCTACTGCATCTATCGGTCCACGTTCCCTCGTTTCCACTGGTCCAGAAGAGCTCATCGGTGCTAAATGGGAACTTGAGAGAGATACCGAGAAGTTTATTGAGACTATAGAGAAAATTGTCTACCCTTACGAATGGACCCAATACAATGTTTTGGTCTTACCACCAAGTTTCCCTTATGGTGGCATGGAAAATCCAGTATTTACTTTTGCTACTCCTACTATCATTAGTGGAGATAGAGAGAATGTTGATGTGGTTGCTCATGAGTTGGCTCATAGTTGGAGTGGTAACTTGGTCTCCAATGCTAGTTGGGAACATTTGTAGGTTTTGAGAATTTCACAAATCCCTTCACTTGTTATCAATCTCCGAAAATGGAGAATTTCTTGCAGACGAAGATCATTCGACTAACATTTATGTAGCTGGTTGAACGAGGGATGGACAGTCTATCTAGAAAGAAGAATCATTGCTGCCGTTCATGGTGAAGCATATAGAGACTTTTCTTCTATTATTGGATGGAAAGCTCTTGGTAAGTCATACTTTTGGCCGCAAAATTTCGAAAGCTAATATCTACATATAGAGGATTCTGTCAAGCTCTATGGCGAAGATCATGAATTCACCAAATTGGTTGTTGATCTGAAGGGTAAGGACCCAGATGATGCCTTCAGCAGTGTTCCATATGAGAAGGTAGGTAGTTCCAATGATTTAAATATAGGACTAGAATTTTAACGTTTCTAGGGTTTCCATTTCCTCTACTATCTTGAGAGACTTGTAGGTAAACCATCCTGGGATAAATTCATCCCACATTATTTCACCACTTGGAAGAAAAAGTCTCTCGATTCTTATGATTTCAAGGCCACGCTTCTCGATTTCTTTGCTTCCGATTCAGCTGCTTCTAAAGCTCTCGAGTCAGTTGATTGGGATTCTTGGTTCTACAAGCCAGGTCTTCCCTCGAAGCCAGATTTTGACACAAGCTTGGTCGACAAATGCTATGCTCTAGCAAAGAAATGGGAGTCAAAGGTAAATCATGTGTCAAACTACATCACTGCACATAAACTAATTCATTTCAGGATTTCACACCTTCCCCGTCCGACATTGAAGGTTGGGCCGCAAACCAAGTAGTTGTCTTCCTGCAACAAGTCCAACTTTTCGACACCCCTCTCACCCCAGCTCAAAGTCAAGCAATGGGTAAAGCCTATGATCTTGTCAACACTAAAAACGTCGAACTTAGCTCCCGCTATTTCGGTGTTGGCTTAGCCGCAAAGGATGAATCAGTATATCAACCTACTGCAGAGTTGTTGGGTAAGGTCGGTAGAATGAAGTTCGTTAGAACACTTTACAGAAAATTGGTCGTAGTTGATAGAAAGTTGGCCGTGGAAACCTTTGAGAAGAACAAGGATTTCTATCATCCCATCTGTAGGGATCAAGTAGAGAAGGATTTGAAAGAGTAAAAAAAAAGCGAAACTTGGCAAGGGGAATGTGCATGAGCATGCAGAAAAGCGGATATCCTGTGCTGCGAGTTCCTGATAATTATGCGAACAATCAATACATAGCATAGCATAGTATAGCATAACTTGTGATTGCTCAAAATACAGTTGATAAATGATAAGTTTTACTACTTGTGTGAGGTCTCCAAAATATCTTGTGGATGTAGGAAGTGCACCACGTGGTATCAAATGAAGTCTAAAGCCACTTTAACTTAGCTTTATTACAAAGAGACTAGCCATGAGATACCCCATGGTGTTAAATTTACGTGCTAGATGGCTCTCGTATTGTGATTACTTTTGTTTTCTTGCTTGCAAAGTTTTGTTGCATATCGCGAAAATGCAAAACTAGGTAGCTGTATTTATACAACAACTAAGCGTTAGATAGAGCGGGAAAGTGAATCTCGTAGCTTTCTCTTGATTATTGAGAACTGAGATATAGCGTGTGGAAGTATTCACTTCCATTTGATTTTAGTTTAGAATCCAGGAAAGGTGGAGTAGCTGGCGTGTATTTAAGCAATGGACTTCAATTATACTCCAAATCCAACAGCTGAAGGCACGATATCGATAATCAAGTGTACCACCAGAGCTATGGGACGCGCATTACGAGAGGGTTGTTTACATCCTTAAGATAAACTCCCTACTTTTAGCTGGGACGAGTAAATGTGTAAGAGGGAATTCATTTTGAAGGGATGAGGTGATGAGATAGACGTATTGACGGCCACATTGTGTAATGATGATGATGAGTTCAGATTCAGTGATACGTTCGTGTGGAATAATGAGAGTTGCTGTTTCTTTCGTTGTTCGACATAGAGATTTGAAACATACATAAATACCTACCTACATAACCTTAATATACCCCTCGCTAGAACCTCAAGATTGTAATAAAGTTAGGTAGTGTATGAGTTCATTTCAGAGCTCGTCTCATGTGTAATGTGTAGCAGATACCGAAGTTCGAGATAATGTTGAAAATTTTCAGCAGAGTTAATGGTGAAGGCGATACTCTAGAATTATGAGTTGAAAGAAAAGTGTCAAATGGTGAGGTCGTGCAAGATTTTGACTTTGGGCTATTCACTACCGTAGCCATGGCTGTGAAGCTTGCGTGGAAGATTATTTATGCTCTTCTCCTGACCTCGTTGTAAATGGGCAACGCCTGAGCATACAACTCAAGCCTGAATGGGCAAGCGAATGTGGCTGCGCCGTTTTCAAACTACGTAATAGTATAATTGTTCACTGAATATTTTGATGTCTGCTAGTATATAGACTGGTAGTAGCTTGATGTGCAAGTATTTAGAAGTATCATCTGATTGTTTGACGGAATTTCAAGGAAACGACAATGATAAACATTAATCTTTTCAGAAGATAAGAAAATTTTAGTGATGACAAAATAACACAATTGACTTTTCATGTTGAGGATGAAAGCATGAAGTGGTCTGAATGGATCCTAGAGTATAAGTCTTCATTGAACGCTATGTTGTCCGCCTCAGACTTTAATCTCTCCTCCTTGCTTTTCATGGATAGATGAATTACAGCTCCTGTGTCTCCCTTTATATACCGGTTGTTGACTTTGCACAGCTATCCATGGATGGAAATGATTTCAAGGAAATCTAGTGGGCCAGTGAATCCGAGGTGAACCATTTGCAAGGAGAAGTGGATGCAGAACATTCAGAGCAAATAGTCTTGTAGTATAAAGTCCTCTCATTCTCCTCCAGATTTATAGCCATAAACGAATCTTTCTGGACGGCTGCAATCCCCAATGGGCTGCAGATATTCTTGCGATTGTGCTTTTCGTGCCATCTATATCGTCGTACTAGTAGGTAGTGATCTTGGACGCAAGTGCATGCTGTAGAATTGATAAATGTAGCATGCTGACCAACCCTCGCTCAAATTTATTCAAAGCGATGATAAATATCAGAACAATAACAATGATAATTCCATACATGTTCGAAATTTATTAGATGGGGTAGTATTAACCTGTCAAATCAAGTGGTCCCATATACCATCGTCGCCAACTCGTATTTTCCGTGAGTGTAACCCTTCCAAGGCATCCGGAATTAGTTGTTTACCATGATACACCACTTAGGATGTGACTTCAATGTAGACCTATCAAGCCAAGCTTGAACGGAATCTCAGAAAGCGATTGCTTTCCAGAGACAGCCTTCAATATCATGTAAAAATCTTTCTCGAAAGATGACAGCATATAATTATTATTGTGTATCAATAGCGATTTTTGACCAAAAGATTTTCAGCGATCTCTCCGTGCTGTCTCCTCGGGATTTGGGACGGGATCTGACAATCGGTACGGGTCGATTATGAATCGTTGCATATGTCATAGCATATTGATATCATCATCACCTCAGTCCTGGCCGCCCATGTTCAATTGGTACTAACACACCTATGAGGTGAAACTCTCAATTCGTTAAAAAGTATGTTTCATGGTGAATTTGCGATGGTAATTGATGGTACGTCAACTACCCCCGCACTTCTTTTTTTTATCCGCCTCCGCATGCGGGAATGTGCAACAATATGATGGGTTCATCACTTGGTAAGTAATCACATCGCATGAGTTGTAGAACCATGAAGTTTGTGTCATTTGAAGAAATCAATTTAGAAGTGATCTTGTAGTTTAACAATTAAAGCTTATATAGCACACCAATCTTCCACTGTTTGTTGATAATTAAATCTCTTTAGCGATGTATTAAGGACTTCGAGTCATTCAACCAAAATGACTCAATCAAGCGCAACCTGTTGCAAAGGTACTCCTATATCATTACATGGACCAGAATATAAAATCTCCGGCGAGTTTATTGACATGGAAGGGACAAAATATTGTAAATTTCCCTCTTCCATGAAAGGAACTTGCTAAAAAATGTTATACAGACGTCACTGGACCCGAGAATGCCACATCAGCCATTCTTTTAGTCTATGACATCTTCGGTTTTTGGACTCAGACGCTCCTAGGTGCTGATATTCTCGCCATCACCAAGACTTCATTATCTCCTCAAGGTATCAAAATATTTGTACCCGATTTCTTTGGACCAGGTAACGAAGCAGACATTGCTTATTGGCCTGCGGATACAGATGATAAACGGGACTACATCTTCAAGGTGTTTAAAGAGCAAGCTGAAAAGGAAAAGAACCTAAAGAAACTCTGGGATTTTATGAATGTGTTGAAGAAAAGAGATGAAGTCAAGAATGTAAAGAGTTGGGGGGTTGCTGGATATTGTTGGGGCGCAAAGGTTCGTAAATTTCATTTCGGACGTTTATTGGATGCATATAGTGATGATAAAGTCCTGACCATTATGAACAGATAGTGACAATGGCTTTGCAAGAAGGAACTATCTTCAAGGCAGGAGCTCAAACACATCCATCTTTGGTAGACCCGGAAGATGCCAAATTGGTGACGATCCCACAAATTGTTCTACTTAGTAAGGATGAAAATAAAGAGGTCTGTGCCATTGTCTAAAACATGATAGGATGACGCTGATGAAACTCTGTAGCAATGTAAAGCATATGAGAGCAATGTAAAGGTCGAAAAGTTCTTTGAGGCTTTCGATGATCAAGTGCACGGCTGGATGTCTTCAATGTGAGTAGCTTGGCTTAAAAACTTAGTATAACCTTTTGCTGACCAAAATTTCCTTCAAAGGGGCGACTTGGAGACCCCAAGGACTCGTGAAGAATACTATCGTGGATACAAATTATGGAGTGACTTTTTTGCAAAGTATCTATGAATTCTTGGGCAAGTCTATTGAAGGAATGGGTCAAGGGATTTCTTCTATGGCAACAGAAAAGAACCAATACTGATGTGTATCCAAATATCTCTGAAAAAGTTAGATATTAGAGTTTCGAGAAGATCTTTTAGATTATCGTCCGAGATTGCCATGTGATATGATTGACTTGAAACCAGCTTCCCCATAGCTTCCCCGCACTCGTCATGACATTAATCGCCACTTCACGTTTGAGCTTTCATTTGTTGGAAATCACAATCAAAATTGCATTCAAATCATACGTACAGCCATAAGAGTAAGGTGCTTCTTGAATATGCAGAGGCAATGAACAAACGTACTGTTCGGCGAGACTGTCTTCAGTTTTTATAATAGCCCATCGGGCGTTCTGGAATATGAATCCACGGGGTTCATGGAAGATCTTGAGGGTGAATTCCCATCAGCAGAGGAACTGGCAAAGAGTGGACCTGGAGCAAAGAAGGGTAAACATTTGAAGGCATTTTGGAAGGCTCAGTGCGCCTTTCGAGGCCTTAATGTAAATTGTAGAGTAGACAAACTTGTCGATAGGCTTCGCACCAACGAGAATAAACCAGTTTTCCCAGAACTAGTGAAAATGCAGAAGGATCTTAGACAAAGGGCAGCAGATGAGCTTGAGGATGCATGGAGGAATAGGCTCACAGATAGCTAAAAGGCAGAAGAAGACGTGAAGCGGTTTCTGCGAGAAACATTCCCAATAAATTCGAACGAAGACAAAGCAGTTCTACTCAAGCTTCGACTCCGTTGTGATTGGAGAGGGTCGCGCAAAGGGCCGCGCAAACAATGGTTCAAACAGTTGCTCAGACAGTGGCGCAAAGAGCCGACTTTTGATAATTATATTCTTCCCCATGCCTCCGAATTTGGCCTTGATTATGAATACATTCCTGGATCAAGATTCGACGACCCACCGAATAAATGGCAAGACATTATGTTGATGGTTGTAGGCAGGAGTCGATCTACCATCAGTGAAAAAGTAAAGGATATCGGCAGATCCCGACATATGGCACAACAGAGAGCCGAGGAGGAAGCACGGGCATCGATTGAAGAAGGTTCTCGAGAGGTTCTCCGGGCATCGAAGAAGCAAGAATGGCATGTTGCAGGAGAATGACACATCTCTTGCCCAGCTTTTGAGAAGAAATTCGACGTAGAGGGGATGATGAAACTCACGATATATACTTCAACAACATCGAGCTGTTTGCAGATATTCTCAGAGTTTGATTTTGGCATAGTAGCAGGGGTCTTCCGTTTTGAGGAACAGTCCGCAAGTGAGCCCATAACCGGAGCGGATAGTTCAACTATAGCGAAACTTCAAGTGGCACAGAACAACAGGCTAATAAACGAAATGCAAGCGGGGGGAAAAGAGTTCGGGGCTGAGACATATAATACTGAGAATAAAATGGCCGAGAGAAGGGCTTAGAGAAAAATTGTAGAGCTCGAGAGGAACCAACACGAAGAGGTAAGTGAAAGTGGGAACGGAGATGAAAGTGAAATGGAAAGCGAGATGGAGGATGACACCGATTATTGGGGTACCGATACAAATGTCGAACCCAGAAAAGTTCTTGAGAGAAACATTCCTGAAAGTCTTAGATTCCAAAACAGAAAACGCTGTCTTCATGACTATTGACTCATTAGTAGCTGAGATTTTAAAATCTGCTCTGTCACTCGGTCTCGTTAACAAATCATTGGAAGTTTCAAAATTCGACGAGCCGCCACTCTAAAGAGACCTTTGCTCACTTATCCATATAGCCGTAGGAAGAACTGTACCGGCTGTCAAGGATAGACTTCAGAAGATACATCAGATCCGAGGTAAATCAATACGAAAGGCTCGAGAAGCTATGAAAAATGCTTGTGACATTATTAGCGAAGCTCATGATGATGTAATCCGCGCATCAGACGACAAAACCTGGGACGTCACTGGAGATTGGCACATATCTTGCTTGGAGATGGAAAAGAGATGGTCCACTCCTCTCGCACTCAGGATTTATAGTCAAGAATCTGATGGTCAATGCCATCTGTTTGGCGAGTTCAATTTCGGTGGGGTATCAGGTCTATTTCGGTTTGAACAACGACTTCCAACTGTTGAGAAAAAGTCGGCTAGACTAGCTGATCCGAATGTCAAGCGAGAAAAGATCACCTTCGGGAAGGCTGAGAAAGAGAAGAAAGATGACAATGATGAGGATATTAAATGTGCAAGTCCCAACGCCAAACGTCTTGGGTGCAAATTTACGGCGGAAGCATTCTCATTTCCCTCCGCAGAAAAGCCCTCTCTCCACAATTCAACATGGAATCATCGATGGCGCGGGAAATATAAAATAGATAGCGAGCCGGTCCCAGGTCAATATCTCTGTTCGGTTACTTTCAGTGAACCCTTGGGCACAACTTTAACTGGAACCTTCGGGGGCGACCTTTTACAAACCTTGGAAGGAGGATATGGTCTTCACAGGTGTTAAGGTTGGGATTGGAGGTGATTTTTCTATTGATATTAAAAAGGAATGGCATGATAAACAAAACATGATATGCGATAGTGATATACAGGACTAAATGGTTGATAGGGACGAAAGGCGATAAAATACTCGAGAGTCTGATAAGAAAAGCATAAGGATTTATCACTGTAGAACTCACTTCAGATGATGCAGATGCAGAAAAAGATAGAAGCAAAGCAAGCATGAGTCAATTTCGAGCCCGTAGCGACGGAGGAAAAGCCATCTCGATTCATTGATTTGGTAGTTGCATCTACGATCTATATACAATATCACAACAACCTAAACTCTTCGGTTCTCAAATATGTATCTTCGATGAAACGTTATCACAGTACTGATCAAAGTATACCGGCATTGCTATATTCTTGATGTAAAGAATTTACTCTCGTCGTAACAATCGATTTAGGGCTCGTTTGATTGCAAAATCCGCGCTGAATCCGCTGAAATAATTCGCTCTTTGTATTATTACTGATTTTGCAGTAATAGTAATTCATTTCAAAAAGAGTGGATTATTGATTTGTAGTTTTATGTTTTATATATCAAATTCATTAAATAATTTATTAAAATAAAAGGAAGTGAAATATGTGTATAATATATATACAAATTAGGTAAAGTAATTCGAATTTTCAATATACTATTTCTATTTAAATAATTAAATAAATGAATATGAGGATAGTTTTATTTAAATTTATATATAATTATAAACTCTAATTTAAAATAAATCTATAGCTTTAGATTTTATTCACTATAACTTTATACTTTATATATTAAAGTTTTAGATTTTAAAGTTTATAAATACCTATAAAAAGAATTTATTATTTCAATGTATTTAATAAGGCTAGCTTTTTCTATTTCTTTTTTTTAATTTGTGTTTTCATTTTTCTATACAAATTTATTAAAAAACGTGAATTATTTAGCATCATTTTAGAGTGATTTATCCCTTCCCTATTTCAAAATATATTAAATTCATTGAAATATGAATTATTCAATAGAATCCGCGATTTAATATCTAAATATAAATTCAAAATCCGCTTTCAAAAAGTGTGGAATATTTAGCGGATTCAGCGCGGATTTATACATCCAAACTAGCCCTTACCCTCGAAAATCCCCAACCTTGCCCCAAAGAGCCCCAAAGAAACATTGCAAAAATTAACCTCTCAATACGAGAGAAATATTTCATCACCTTCTCAGCCGCAAGCCCCATCTCCATCACGTTTCATCCCCTCGCGAACCTCCCGTCCCCTTAGCCCCCAAACCCTTCCCCAAATTCAGCCTAACAAAAAGCCGTACACAATGGTCTCCAAAAAGGTCATTGTGGCGCAGAAACCCACCACCATCAAATCCCATCCATTCATTACTCACAAACAAATTTCCATTGGCCACAAATCCCCCACGTTCTGCGCTGAATATGCAGTGTAGCTTGTCGATGTCGCACAGCTGGGCGCACAGGTCGTACAGGGGCGGGGAGGGATAAATGGGGATTTGCGTCACTTGCTTTCTTTCTTGATGATATATTGTATTACATATCTTCTGTATTTATTATCGTTTTGATTTTATCCATTTCTCTAAATTGAAGTCAAGATTCCGATCTCCTACAATTAATTAAATGCCTCGCACGCGCAGTCGTCATGCAACCCGCATATCCCGACGCAGTCCACCCCGCGAAACACATTCCGGGGTCGGTATTCGTCCAAATCTGAAGAAAAACGATATTTGTATCGGTTGTATAGTATGGCTTCCGTCCAAATTGGAAAGCGATGGAGATATACTTTGTAATCGTGGGAAAACTTGTTGTAATGGAAAATGCTTGAATGATGAGGGGTATAATCATCCGGTGGTCATTTTGGAGCATGAGGGAGATATTTGTTCCGTTGCTATGGTAGAGATTCTCCTTTTTATTTGTTCAATGTTGTTACTTATGAGAAAGAAGGTGGATGTCGCTTAAAAGCTAACAACATATCATCCGCTAGATTACATCCAAACCCCGTCAAAAATACAACCATAAATCACGCATCGCCATATCACAAACCCCTCAAGATCTAGAAAACCCAGATACCGATCTCGAAATAAAACTCTATCTCGAAGAGGGAAAAAAATTGAAACAACCATCCTTCATCGTCACTGAGCATATACACCCAATCCCCTTGTCAACGCTCCGTGCTTATGGCTTTAAGTCAAATTCCAGAGCTTTTGATAAAAGACTTTGTAAAACTAGTTATCTGGATTTTATTGGGATATTTGATATGGATAAGGATAGAGCGGAATGGATAGATACGGTGGTTGTGAAAGAGAAGGAAGGAAATGCAAATGCTGAAATGAGAAGGGGACAAAAGGGACCGAGAGTTACATTCAGGGACCCATGGGAGGAAATCAGAGTGAATTCATCGGCTTCCAATCAAATCTCTGAAGGCACAAGACGACCTCTGCATCAGAGAAGTCTTTCCGAAGCAACCCGATCTACGGACTTCCCCCATCTTCCCCAAACAACTCCACAAATACACACTGTTCCCACAAACCCGTCACCAGGATGGTACACCTATAGCCGTGCATCTAGTCTCTCGAACGAGCGGCAATATCTCATCCAAAACTCTTATCCTATCCCCTCTCATCTTCCGCCCTCTCCATCACCTTCTCCACCTTTGCCAACAGGAAATCAGCAATACCATACTGATGTCTCATCTTGTCCTTCACGTCCAACTTACCACGTTGCGCTTCCTTCAGTGGACCGCTATGATCGTTCGCACTGGGATGCAAGGATACACAACAGTAATACTCGGACTCATGATTTGGAGGGAGGAAGATTCGACGGTAGGACCGGGAATGGGAATGGGAATGGAGAAGAGGGTGGTTTGTTTGTGGTTGTATTTTTGGGATTGGTTGGGTTTGTTTGGTGGTTGTATGGGAAGTGATTTTTGAATAAGAGGTCAGACAACATGGTTGCTGGGGCAAATGCGACGATGCATTCAGATTTGGAAATAAGTAATTGATTTAGCGAGGTGTTTTGAGGGGTATCCGTATATGAGGCGTTTGGGTTTGAATATTTACTGGATATCACGGTGCAAGGGATAGGTACTAGGTAAGATATATGATATTCTACAAGGTGTGCAGGAGGAGGCGAGGAGGCGCCGACTATATGGAGGGTGGTTGTTG